>VHZZ01000345.1:196223-208230 GCA_009801015.1 Silene noctiflora
ATATATATATATATATATATATATATATATATATATATATATATATATATATATATATAACATGAATTTTCGCAACATTTTCTTCCCTACTTATTGAGTTTTTTTGTCAGGGAGTATCTAACATTTACCCTCATTGACACCAAGGTACCTAACTTTTTTTTTTGCCCAAAGGTACCAAAAATTTAAATTTTGTTTGTTAACAAATACCAATTGACGAATCCCGTCACAAAAAGTCAATATTCCGTTAAAATTAACGGAAAATATAAATAGAAATTATTTAAAACTTATAATTACAATTAAAAATCTTATAATAGCATCCCCTTACTACTAAGACAATAAAATTCTCTTAGTTTTCCCGCCAATAGAACTTCTACTCATTTGGGCTTATTGTTCTGGATACTGACATTACAACATTAGATGGATTGTAACTTGTGGACCCTATAAGTACCCCACCCTTTTTCTATCCCACATGTCAAAGTAAAAGCTATTGATAGCCCACATTTTTAAATTAGCGCACTGCTTTTACCGATTTTGGTTTTAAGGTCAATACGTGTTTGATTAGATTATACAACTAACTTAATTGTATTATTAATGTCATAAATTAGTTGCATGTAATGATATAACATTATTTTTAATAGTAATAAAATAATTTAAGTGTCTTTTGATGGTAGTAAATTTTTTTTTTTTTCTAAATTTTATTGATATTATATTTAGTAGATTATATTTAATTTAGACTACAGTTCATTTATGCAAATAATTTAATTGAGAACGTATCTTTATAAAATAAATCTAAAAAATGACGTGCTACTACACTTGTTGTTTATCACTAACCTAACTCACTACTCATCCTCCCTTCTTCCAAATCTCCCTCTTACAACCCAACCCCATAACCACCATACTTCATCACCTATTTTCCATCCAACATCATCAATCTCTCAATTACCACCACAAAACTCGAAATCCTAGTCTACTTCTTCTTCTTTTAAGAATTATTACAAGATTTGCAACTCATACATACTTTACTTATCAATTTAAAAACAAATCTCCATTACTTTTCTTTTCTTAAAACCCTAGATATTTTGGGTATTGTGCTTGTTTAGTTATTATTTTTATCTTGTGTTAAATTATTCGTGGAGGAGATTTGATGACTTTTGAGCATGTTGAGGATGAGAGGGTGATGAAGGAGAGAAAAATAAATAATGTGTATAGATTTGATATATGAGATGTCTATGGATGAAAAGGAAGGGGATGGTTAATTAGGATTGGCTTGGGGAGATGAAGAAAATTTATTTTTAAGTAAAGGATTAAAGAGAAAAATAAAATTTTAATTATGTTTTTCGTTAGTTTAGACGGAAATTCGACTTTTTTAACGGTGAATAACATTTGGTACCTCTCGACAAGTCAACATAAAATTTTAGGTACCTTTGGGCAAAAAAAATAGATACCTTGGTGCAAACGAGGCAAAATGTTAGGTACTCCGACAAAAAAACCCTACTTATTTCTGACAAACAGAAATAATGATTGCAGATGACAAATGAGATTTTGAATGGCAATGATACACATAGTATCACACTCAAGCTGCTGATGAATCATCTAGCAAAATTTTATTGGAAAGATAAAGCAATAACCACTTTAGCGGCATTTGCACTTACCTTTGGCGAGTATTGGCTCCTTGTTAGAATTTACGCCGATAATGCTGTTAACGAAACTATGACAACCGATCAAAGGGAACTGACATCTACGAACAATGAACCTTACATAAATCAGATTGAAGCCAATAATGAATTCATCAAAATTCTGGTTAAATCATTGCGATACCTTTTCGATATTATAAAATCACGTTTTGGCTATGTTGATATGCCCGATGATCGAGAAGCAATATATGTCTACTGGATAGTGAGATGTGCAATTGTCGCAGCAACCCAAATCATTGTATTGTCGAGGGGACTTGATCAGTAAGCCTATCTATTTAATTCTAATAGTGTTTGTCATATTTAGAATATACGAGTAACTTAGTATAGGTGACTTATACTATATGTTCAACGTTTTGAATGATGTAAGTTATGCATTATGATGATCAGATATTTGGTAGGGATTCAAACCCCAAAAGAGTTTGAAAAGCTCAAATCACTCAATGGAGACCTAATGCGCACATTATCCAAGACAAAGGAACGTGAAAGTAAGTGAACTTACATCTATCTAATTCTAAACCCATAATTTGAAATATGATTCAAAATTTTCACTGTTTAAACCCATGCAGGAGCACTAGATAGGTACGCGCTTAAATCAAATCAGGCTGATGTTGTTGGAATCATGGGAGCTCTAGTCACAAATAAAGACATGCCTCCGTTATACCATGGTGAGACCAAGAGAAAGGTACGCAGTTAAATTGATTCGGGCACACAATTAAAACAGTCAAAAATATAAAGAATCTAATTTAAAAAACTAGATATGTGTAATGGGTCTCGCAGGATCGTCTTGACGTCTTGAGAGGGAAGCGTGTGTTGTTACTCGTCTCAGGGATAGACATTCCTTCTGAAGATATAGAAAGTCTTAAGCGTGTCACTGTTGACCCTCAAAAAGATGAAATTGTATGGATACCCGTTATAAACAACTCGATTGCAGAGTTAGACCCCGTCAATAATCAGCTAGAGACCTTGCAAAATTCGATGCCATGGTACTCCGTCCAACAACTTTCAATGGTCACCAACGATGCAAAATACTTCTTCGAAAATAAATGGGGTTTCAACGGTACGCCTATCCTTGTTCTTTTAAGTCCCTCGGGAACAGTACTCAAACGTGATGCAATCCACATGGTGCGGACTTGGCAAAACCTTTCCGTTGATAACCTTACACGTAATGTGGAGCGACAACTATGGGAGAAGGAAACATGGAACCTCAAGCTTCTTGTAAATGACATTGTTGATCCCATCATGCAACAATGGGTAAGTTCCACTCATTTCGTATTAGCCTTCAATCATAATACATACATATTCCATGTCTGTTCTTCAACATGCGTATATTTGAACTTTAAGCATTGAGGCAATCTGAAGCAATCACACCGTTAACAGTGAACAAATTAGCGAAATAGCCAAAATCTCACAAATGAATGGAGAGTGGGAAAACAACTGAGTAGACAACCCCCCAAACCTAAGAGCCACCACTATCTCTAACGACACACCCTATGCCGGCAGGAGAGGAAGAAAGGATCAAGCCTTAACCCTAGTTTGGTTGTTTTACATTGATATATGGTGAGTTATTTTTAATACCTCCCAACGTAGTGAAATCTTAACCCTAATTTGGCCAACCCTAATGGTAGACGACCCTAGTATAAACTCAATATCTTAATAGCCGACCCTAATGGAAGGACTAGCACAAAGAGAACAGGTAGGAGAAGAGAGGATGGAGCGGTTAAAGAGGGTGAGATTATGTGGGAGCTTATCCCACCATGCTCTAACCAAATGAACACCATAATCTGAGTGGTAGCTATCCACAACAAGCAAATATGTCAATATGTCAACCAAAGATACGAATGCAGGTATGTCAATATGTCTCAGGAACGAATGCAATAGAAGAGATTATAATCTACTATAGCCGAGTCTCACTTTTCTCTCTTGGGTGATTAGGAAAATAGAAATTGTATAAATTATGTTTCACAACCGATTAATGGGGTTAAGAAAGGCTTATTTAGGAGAAATTAGGGACGAATCAAGAGTAAACCCAAGTAAACAACGAGCCAATTAAATAAGAAAACCCGCCTAGTCTCACCAACCAGCCTGACTCGATCCAGTGTCAAAAACCACTCGATCGAGTGATGCTGACTTGGTCGGGTACCAATAGTCTATTCGATCGAGTGACCCTGACTCAGGTGAGTATTCACTACGAGTGTCCCAGATACAAGAATCTACAATACCTTAATAAAATCCCTAATACAAGGTACATGACGGAGAATCCCTAACTTACTATATCGAGTGACAAGTCCTCAAATAGACGGGTATTACGTGTTGTCCGTCAAGATGACTAACGCGTCGTGCTTATACTCCCTTCTCTTGCATATATTACTCCCATTTACTTTTTTGTAGGTCAACATTTTAAAACTTTGACCATGTATAAAATATAGATTATATTATTTTATTATATGATTCTACATATTTACCTTTATTATAAAACAAATCTTCCACAAAAAAAAATGTTTTCAACCGTACTTATAACATATATATAAGTGGGTAAAATAACGGTCAAAGTGTTTTTTAGGAGACTGTGTATAAAATAACATAATTGCTCATTTATGGACGCACTTTAATTATGGGCTTAAGAGAGAAAGCCAATTAATTACTGCATAGGTAAATGATTAGTGCTTAGTGTGTTTTTTGCTTTCAATCTCAACCATCCATATTGGAAGATCCAAGTGTAGTAGTAAAGATTTAAGGACTCAAAAAATATGGTGGACTCTTTTGAACCTTCCTGGGGATGATCCCGTGCGAACTAAGTTACGGTGCGAACCATACGAACTCATTCCCCATCTTTGGATCAAATAGATCTAAGACTAAGGGTAAGATTATTGGTAGTCTTAAGACAAGACTTTGGTAAGTCTTAAGATAAGACCCACTCAAGACTATCAATAATCTACAAAAGTCTTGACAAAGTCTTAAGTTGAGTTTTGGAAATCCAAGACATCCAAAACTCAACTTAAGACTTTAGGTGAGTCTTGACCACACAATGAGTGAAAAGTATCGAATTAATGGATACCATGTAATATTTTTTTTTTGAAAAAAAAAGTAAGTGAAGTGGAAAGTAGAAAAGTAGAGTTTAAGGTGAGTCTGACGGATACCGTATAAAGTCTGAGGTGGGTCTGAGGTAAGTTTGAATAATAAAGAAATAATAAAAGTTAGTGGAAAGTTGATGTGACAGAGTCTTAAAGATTTTGGAGAATCTGATGGATAATCTTATCCTAATATTAAACCTCATAATTACTCGTATAGTCGTACACTCTTACCCTTGTTCTCTCTCCAAACATAATCCCCAATTCCTAACCCGTGACTTCCTCACTTTATCAAACACCAATATATCCATCCGTCATCTACCAAAATGTCGTTGGAGCTCCGTCCTTAACGTCGTCGACGTGTCACTCCAAATCTATCGTCGCCGGCTCATCACTAGACCTAATCGCACCTTCTTCAGCCTTATTCATATTCACCAGATCGCCACCACCAAACCAACGCTGGAGCTCCGGTATCAATCTCGCCAGCGAAGCACCATTACTCCTCCATCAAATATCGCTCTACCCAAAGTCGACGGCACTCTTAAGCCACCCTTCTTCTAATTTCGGAAATTTGGTAATTTCAATCTTAGATCTACTTAAAATGAAGTTGATTTTAGAAAAAAAAAAAACAATCGTAACAATGGCACATTCGGAAGATTTGAGTTAGAAAATGCCTTCCTCGGTTGGAGATGAGTCAACTGGTGTGGTGGTGATGGCTTTGACGGCGTTCCGGAGTTGGGTGGTGGCATAGATGGTGAAGTTTCGAACTAATGGTGAGTATAAAAATTCTGAGGAAAGAGATAGTACAAAGCAAGGAAGAGAAGAACGAGCAGGGAGGTTTTGCTGCGGGGAAGGTTCGTCGGAGTAAGTTTATGTGGGGTTGGTGGTTGTCGTGATGATTGGCGGTGATGGTCAATGGTGGTGGTCTGGTGGTGTCGTATTAGCGGAGGTGGTGAATGTGTCATGTGTGATTGTGTGTGGTGGCAGTATGGTGTTGTCGGAGACAGTGGTGGTGTGATTATCAGGTACTTGGTAAATAGTGATTGAATGGTAATCGGGTCGGGTTATTTTGGGTCGGGTCAATGAATAAGAGAGAAAAAGCCATTTCAAGTTCTTTCGGTTCAATTAGAGTTATGTTTTGTCGGGTCATTTTCGGGTTGGGTGGGTTCAGAACCGGGTCATTTTTGGGTTGGGTCAGTTACGGGTCAAAAGTTTGGGTCATGTTCGGGTCGGGTCTGTTCGGTTTTTTGGGTCACATTCGGGTGATGTAGTTCGGGTCATTTCGGGTCTCGGGTCAGCCTTTTCGGGTCGGGTTACTTTTGTCAGGTCTACCCGAAACTGACCCGACGAACAAACCCGAAATAGACCCGAAACCCGAGGCGACCCGAATTAACCGAAATCAATGAAAAACCCGAACTAATCCGACCCGAACTGTACCGACCCGAAGCCGACCCGTTAACCCGATTTGCCAGGTCTATTTTCAGCTACCTTAAGAAGTACCCCAATAGTTTGGAGTATTATCAAAGTTATACTCATATAAATATCCTTTACATAACTAATTTGATGTTATAATTTTTTTTGACAAATATGTCTAAAAATTAAAGTTAAGATTCATCCCCTAAAACGAGAACGTGTCATATTTTATAAAAAGGTAGGGGTATTAAAATAAATTTTGGTTATTTCAAGAAACGTGTACATTGAATTTAAACTCATTTGTAACAGATTTAAGATAAAAGGTATATTATATTGTATGGAAGCAATGATATAGACTGGATACGAAAGTTCACAAGACATGCACAATCTTTAGCAAGTTATTTGAAGACCCATGTAGAAATGGTTTATGTGGGAAATAGGCCCAACAAAGACCTCAATCGCCGAGTGCAAGATGTGATATTGATTGAACAACTGAGCCATTGTTTACCTGAATCAAGTATGACGTATTTTTGGACACGATTTGATAGCATGATAGAATCCAAGATAAGGTCTATTAAGAAAATAAACCTATTATTACAAGAGATGATAAGATTTCAAAGCCATGAAGAATGGACTTTACTTGCGAGAGGGTCAACAATCTTAGTCAATGGGCCGGGGCAAACGGCTATGAATGCCCTGGAGATATGGAGAGATATAGGACAAAGTTGTTACATTCATAAGTAGTTTTATTTTATATTTTTTAGTTCAAATATGCACTAATATTAAATTAGTACTATATATATTGTAGGCACTAATATTAAATTAGTACTATATATATTGTAGGTGAAATCTATCGAACTCCCAATTTTATAATTGGGTAAGAGATCTCTTATCACTTAAGGTAACTCTTATATTCTTGTAAGTAGTTTTACTTGGGATGGATATAGTTACTTCAAATGAGTGCTGAACATAATAAAATCGTATTATAAAATTATTTGTATGACATTATGTAAACTAACTATAAAACATGTTTTAAATTATGTTATTGTTAAAACATGTTAAAATAAATTTATGTGATGAATCATATTAATATACATTATTGTTTCTTTCCAAGTCATTTTCATGTTTATTCAAAATTTCTCTGACAAAATTGGAATCATATTAATAATACAATCATGAGTAAATCCAGATTATTATTATTATTTTTTTTTTTTATGAAAATTAAAGTTATTCTAATTTAATGGTTCAACTAAAAGTTAATTCCCAAAATAGCGTTGATGCCTAAAATAAGAATGATTTTTATTCTCAACACCATAAAGAGAGCCCCAATTCTCATTTCAGACGGTCTATTCCGTCTTAAAGTATAAGACAGACTAAATATCCCCAATTTGTGATAAAATATGACTATTTAACGACAAAATGTTATAGTTAGTGTTACAGCTAAAATTTTTGTTCTTGTAAATTTTTATTTAAAAATGTTACATTTAACTGTAACTGAGACACATATAGTTAAATGTAACACTTTTGAATAAAAAGTTATATTGTTATTTAAAAGTGTTACAAATATAGTCAGATTACATAAATGAGATGAATAAAATACTATTTCGTAACATCTAAAATTTTAATTTGATTATGACGAGTATATATCCTGTACTACAGTACGGTATATGGAAAGAGTTGTGTTAGAAAAAGTTGTAATTAAAATGTTGCCTTTTAACATTTTTACATTTAATAAATTTACAATAATAAAGTTTTGTATTAAAACGAATTCCGAATCACCTGTAGTAGTTGAAAATTTAATTTTTGTGCTTTTTTTATGAAATTTGGCTTGCATGGGAGTTAGATAAAAGGTATTTTAAATGCCTTTAACAAATTATATCTCTATATTTCTTGATTTTTAAGATATAATTTTTTTTATAAATGAAATCAGATTAGTCGATTTTGTAAGAATAACACTGCAAGATTTTTGCCAATTAATGGAACCAAATTAATGGACTAAATTAACAGTGAGTGTAATACCCGCCCTGTTAGGACCTTTGACCACCGTTGACTGACCTTGGATGCATGTCCTGAGTCCTTGTTAAGCCTCGGAGGATTAATCCTTCGTTTTTAGTGCCGTTGAGTTATGACTCGATCTAGCGGAGGCCACTCGATCGAGTAGGGTGCACTCGATCGAGTAAGTTAGTTACTCGATCGAGTAGATTGTGTCCAGCTATAAAATATATATCGCGATGTTAGAAAACCTGAATTATTTCATTTCCGTTTTTCTAAACCTAGATGGCGTCGCCTCGTCTTTCTTTCTCCTGTTCTCACCCTTTTGAAGAATTGGGGAAGATGAGTCACCTTGGGGACGGGAGCATGTGTCGGGAAGCGGTCTTGCCGCCGGGATGCGTGGTATAGGTATGTTGTTATCATCATCATCATCATCATCTCTTTTAGTTTTAGTGAGGTGTGTAGTGATAGTAATAGGTTGTTGTAATGTTTGGTATAGGATGTTTCAGTGGTTGCTTGTTGCCGTGAGGCTGTGTGCGAATTCGCTGAGGATTGCTAGAGGTAGGGTTTCCCTACTCAGTACTGTATATTTGGAATGCGTTTATTGATATGTCCTATGAGTGTTTGGATGTATGATGTGGTATGGTGGAATCGTTGTACTGTTTGTGTTGCGAGGTGCGTCCTCGGCTGAGTGAGGTCACTTGCGGGAGTGACTTCACGCCCTTGATTCACTCTCCGTGGAACCCGCCACGGGAGGGGATGTGCACATTAATGAACATGGGTTCACGCTCGGATGAGATGAGTGGGGCTTAGGTGGGAACGACTGCGGTCCCCCACTGGCAGGGCTACACACCTTAGTGTGTAGTCAGTGTTGTGGTATGGTGGTGGAGTCGGTGTGGTGAAATGTGTTGGTTGTGTCTGTAGTTGGATGTTTATATGGTCACTGACCTTGTGTGGTGTTTTCCTGTTGTTTTCCTTTGTGTTGTGTCTTCCGTGATCCTTATGGTGAGCAGTCGGTTTAAGCAGGTTGGCTTTGGATCTGGCTGGGTTATTCAGAGGGATGCGTCACCACGAGTCACGACAGAATAGTTACGTAGTTGGCAGTATCATGAGTTGTATCTTCTTTCTTTTGGTTTACATTTTGTAATAACTTGTAATGACATAAAGTGTTTTTTTATTGACGTTTGATTATAACTTACCTCGGGAAACCGAGATGGTAATGTCCTTATCTGTTGGGGAAGGTCTTATTAAGGCTCATTGGTAGATGGGGGTGTTACAGTGAGCCCACTTCCATTCATTAGTTAGAATTTGTCAAGAGTAATAATAATATTGAGCGGGAATTTTTAAGTATTGTTAATCTTTTAGTACATAAGAGATTATTGATTTATTTTTTCATGAGATCAGTTGAAAAGGATTGTATCAAATGTACGAGAAGTTTATGAGAAGTATTGTGTATTGTGTATTTGATTCCAATTAGTGTATTTTTTTTTCCTCAAAAAAGATTAACTAAAATATATTCTTGCTGAAAATAGAAGAGGTTTAATTCCAATTAGCGTAATTTTTTTTTCTTTCTTTCTCAAAATAGATTGACTATAATATTAATTAACTACAATGTATTATTGCTAAAGGTAGAAAAGGATATTTATTAATTGAGTACAATATATTATTGCTGAAAAATAGAAGAGGATATATTTGCGAAGGAAGTAGTTGAGCGGAAAAAATGAGCGGGATTACTCTAGACCTGTTAATCTTTTAGTCTATAGGGGATGATTCGACTTTTGTCTCATTCACCAAAAATATTGTTCGGTATGATCAAACAGAAGATTATTTATGGGAAATATAACAAATCACCTCCATAAGTTTGATACTATGTGGAATTAGGTTCCTTTAACTTATAAATGTAGCAAATACGCCTCATAAGTTTCTCTCAATGAGCAATTAACCATGCACATATCTTATTTTTAAGAAGGAAATTTTTTAAATTAAATATTTTACTATTATAAAAAGTCAAAATTATTTGTCAAATATTAATCCTAAAATTTCTATCCATTAGAAAGCATGTTTAAATATATATTTTTTTTTATTTCGCTGAAAAAATGTTCATATGAGAATTTTTAATAAAGTTACAATGAAAAATTACAAGACTAAATTTTTGTTTATAGTAATTTAGTTCACATTTTTCGTTGAATATGTAAATATTGTCTTTAATTTTTAATAGTTCTATTTAGAATGATTTTTATAATAGAAAATAATAGGTTTTAGTTAAGAAAATGGTATAACACCTGATTTGTGCTTAACTGCACATTTATTGAAATTTATGGGGCTAATTTGTTACAAGTGAAACTTAGGGGCTTGATTTGCACGTGATACATAAATGATGGGTGTAATTTGCTACACCCCTGGATTATTTATTCATGAATCTTCTCAATCTTTATTCCTTACTATATATTCGTGACTCCTTCTTTACTATCAAAAGTAGGCCTTTAATCAGAATAAAAGGCAGGGGGAAGGGGCTGCGGGAGAGGCAGGGGTATTTAGACGAGGCGAAGGGGGGGGAGGTGAGGTTATGGGTGGTAACGGGAGGGACAGAGAGTAGAATGGTGAGCTGACACCACTCTTCTGAGGAGGGGAGAGGGTCAGTGGGTGTAGGAGAGGTGGCAAATGGATAGTTGGTGTCGACAAAGCGGACATGACGGGAGTTGTATATTCGATTTGTGGTGGGGTCGAGACAAAGGTAGGAATGTTGGGATGGCGAGTAACCAACGAAAACGCACGCAATGGAACGAGCCTCGAGTTTGTGGCGAGTGTATGGCCGAAGCCAGGGAAAACATAGACTCCTAAAGTTGTGGAAGTTTACGTATTTGGGGGGCCTGTGAAAGAGACGATGATAAGGTCAGGGGATTCGTTGTTAAGGGTAGATGTGGGCATTCGGTTAATTAAGTATACGGCAGTTTGGAGTGCAGGAGGCCAGTACACGAGAGGCGTAGAGGCATGGGCAAGGAGAGCAAGACCGGTGTCTATAATGTGGCGGTGTCGTCGCTCCGCAAAGCCGTTGTGCTGGGGGTATGTGGTGGAGAGATGAGATGTTGAATTCCAAATGTCGCAAGATCAGGTTTAATTTTTTCAAATTCTCCGCCATTGTCGGAGTAAAATGTGAGTATGGGACTAGAAAATTGTTTTTCAACGAGAGCTTTAAAGTCGAGAAAAGTGCGATGAGTGTCATACTTTTTTTGAGCGGAAATAGCCAAGTGAATTTAGTATGGTGATCGACAAATATAACATAGTATTTATATTGATCGATGGAATAAACTGGCGACGACCACAAGTCACTAAAAATAATTTCAAGCGGAAACTGAGACGTAAGAGACGACACGTCAAAGGGCAACTTATGGCTTTTATAAATATGACATGACTTGCACACATTATTCGAAATAGTAGTTTTGGAATTAAAGGTCGAGACAATAGTTTTTATAACTGAAACATGCGGGTGGCCGAAGTGATGGTGGAAATCAGCATCAGTGAGAGCAGTGGTATGGGCTTGAGGCGGAGACGACGTTGGCCAGTAGTAGACTACATCTTTTCGGTGCTTTGAAATTTTTCGGTGTTTTCAATTGTAAGTAATCTGTTTGTTGCGGTTTTCATGCTAAATTGCTAATCTTTTGAGGTTCTTCTTAAATGAAGATTTTCTATTCGAATAATGTATTTCTTTGAAATGTGAATGGAAATGCATTTGTTTTTATGATTTGTGTTCACTTAGACGCGGGTTAATGTGTTTGAATCCTAGTGATAAGTTGCAATTACCCCGCATTATTTCCCTATTCCGACTCGATTTTGTGTCCT
>VHZZ01000346.1:11639-31198 GCA_009801015.1 Silene noctiflora
CCATAGGATGCTCCACTACTAAACCCCGTCCCCGAAGAGTAAGCTCTCCCCTAACTATGGTTACCCTTCTTGTAACCAGACTGGCCACCTCCCTCGCTCTCAGCCTTCCTCTTCTCATATCCCGTCTCCCTATTCTCCTTAGCCAGCTCAACCAACCTCTCAGCTCTCCCCGCCCGCTCATAAACCTACTTTACATCTGAAAGGACCCCAACTGGTAGCTTCTCTATGATCTTATACGTCAACCTCTTTTCGAACCTCAGCGCTAGGTTCTCCTCACTCAGCCCCATATCCTCCGCATACCTCGACTTCTCATTAAACAGGTGGTAGTACTGGGCTACCGACATATCAGGAGTCATYTTGAAGTCATCAAACTCCTCCCTCAKCTTGCTACGCACATGCTCCGGYACAAACTCCCTACGCATMGCYCTCCTGAACTCTCCCCAMGGTATGGCWGASTTCCCYTGCTTCAGATAGGAATCCAAAGCACCCYCTCTCACCTTATCCCACCATTCACCCGCAGCTCCCCTTAAGTAGAACGCAGCCTGCTCCACTTGATAATCCTCCGGAYAATGCACCACCTTCAAGATATTCTCCATCTCCCTAAGCCAATTATCCAACAGAATTGGCTCCCCAGTCCCCACATACTTTTTTGGATTGAAGCGAGCTATAGTCGTACTGATCTTAGCAAAATCCACCCCAACCCCCTTCTCTTTAGTAAACTTTTTCAGCGCCTCACTGAGCGCATCCTGATGCTCAAGCATCTTAGCTACCTCATCCACGCTCATCAACTCAGCCCTAGCATGTGTAGCGGATCTCTTTGGTGGCGTCTTTAGCTATACTGAAGAAAAGGCAACTATAAACACGCATCCCACAGCATAAAAGCATAAACGACCTGCACAAACACACTCGATCGAGTTGCCATAGCCACTCGATCGAGCTACCCATTTACTCGGTCGAGTGCCTCAACTCCAGAATCTGACAGAACCCCTCAAAAACTTACTCGATCGRGCCCCCAGACTCACTCGATCGAGTAACCCCCCACTTCATCGAGTGCCTCACCAACTCGATCGAGTGCCCCAAAACAGTATCCTGCCCAACATCATCACATACCCCACTCGATCGAGCTCAGCCCACTCGATCGAGCTCTACCTACTCGATCGAGTTCCACCCACTTGATCAAGTCATGCTGACTCGTAAACTTACTACCCGCATGCTTTAACCAACTACTTTCACAACATAAAACATAAACGCATACTTACATACACAAATACCAACTTCACAATACAACATTCTTTACACATATTAGAAATCACATAAACCAACCACATAACTCATTGCAACAACAAAATCATAGGCTCATGCACTTCATTCGTTACTCCTACATAACATGCATTATCATATACCTCCAACATCACTACTCAACGCAGCATACAACACACATATGACATCATTAACTAGCACATAGTGATCCCATAACACCCCCTTGTGACCGGTTCGAAACTGTAGGACAAGTTCGCGACTTTAGGACGTCTCCCAAGCCTTTGCATGAGCTCCTACAACTTCTACCCCGGGTTCATTTTATTTGACTCCCTAAGTTCATTGAGTTCATTAGTTTTAGGTTCCAAAATCGTCGCTCTGATATCACTTTGTAACACCCCCATACACCAAAGTGCCTTACCAAGGCCACCTTAGGCATAGAGGTGCTACCATCTCGGTTTCCCGAGGCAAGGTATATCATTAGACAATCAAGAAACGTATTTTAAATAATAACTTAAACTGATTACAACCGTTCAAAAAATCTATCTAGCAAAAAAACTAAGATCCAAAAAGACAAACTGCCAAAGTTTCAAAGTCTAAGAACTAGCTACTAGACACGGACACAGCGGAGGTCTCTAACTCGTGATGATCACCCAGCCATCCCATGCGCATACAAGCTAAACCTGTTCAACAACTGCTCACCATCCCCGAATGGATCATCACAGATTACAAACACAAAACGGGGTCAGTTACTAACATCACAAACCAACACAGTAAAACAGCACAAGCCACATCAACTCCACCACTCCACCAACTCCACTCCATATCACTGACTATACACCCAAGGTGTGTAGCCCTGCCAGTGGGGGACCGCAGCCGTTCCCACCTAAGCCCCGCTCATCTTATCCGAACGAAAACCTTGTTCATTAATATGCACATCCCCTCCCGTGGCGCGTTCCACGGAGGGCGAATCAAGAGCGTGAAGCCACTCCTGCAAGTGACTCTACTCAGCCGAGGACGCACCTTGCAACACAACCAATACCACGCCTTCACCATACCACGGCATACAATCAAACATCCAACATCCATACACATAACAAACCATAAAATCAATACCAAACATACGAAGTCAGTAACCGAGTAGGGAAATCCTACCTGTAAGGCAATCACCACGAAGTAACAATCAGCGTTCAGAATCGCTCCTCTACGAATTCACTTCCTATACAATCATATAATCATAATTACAATCATCACTACAAAAATCCCCAATTATCCCCCAAAACTCCCAAATTAGGGTTGAACCAAAGTAAACTAAATGATATGAAAACGGTACTCGAGACTTACCCACAAGACAACGATCAAAACGATGCAAAGATCCTCAGAAACCGACGACTCTAGCCTTGGGATTTGCTAATAATGCGAGGAAGACAAGTCTACGTTCTCTTGGTTTTGAAAGGTTTTGAGAGGAATGAACAATGAAAGTGAAATAAACTGTCGGCGTAAATACTTATTAATCTCGCGTTATTAACAAAACCCGACTAACAAAACCCGTAAGACAGACTTACTCGATCGAGTGACCCTTACTCGATCGAGTACCACACTTACTCGATCGAGTACCCATCAGGCAGAACCTGATTCCAAAACTGCCCAAGACTTACTCGACAGAGTAAGCCCTACTCGATAGAGTAACTATAGGCACAGAAAACCGTAGTATTACACCCTCTACAAAGGCCAATTTATTTTTGGCGTCGAGACCATTCCGGATTGCATCTGCCCAGAGCTCGTAATTTTCACCATCGAATTTTATCTGAGTCAGTGACAAAATTGGATTGTCGGAAGGATGAAGGTATAATGGTGAATACGGAGCAATATGTTCGAGTTTCTTGCCACTGTTTCCATCACCTTCTCCTTCTTCCGCGATGATTAATGTTCCGTTTGTCATTGCTGCATTTTAAGAAAAAGAAAAATATTGTGGTGAAGAATTGCGGAATTGCGGAATTGCTCAGGATCGGAAATTAATTCTCTGATGCCATGATAAACAGAGAACCGATTAATTGGGTAATATTTGTGTATATTGAATGAATTCAGAAGACGTAATACATCGTCTATTTATCCATCGTTTACCCTAACTGTTACCTAATATAATTTTATATACTTTAGGTAACGAAATATACATAACTTAACTTCTAAGATACTACGAGATATTTACGATTACTAAATATCATCTAATAATATGACATCGAGAAGCTAATTAAAGACGCAAATTGTTAGAATTAGATCTGTGATTTTCACGGATAATAAAACCAAATATACTTATAAAACAGTTAATAAAAGACACTTATTACTTATACCCCCACAACATTACCTTTAGAAGGATACATATTATGTGGTGATTTTCCACAAGTATAGACAAAGACAAAGTGAGTATTATACTTGATGACCAAGTTCTTCAACAAGTAACGATAAATGTTTCTTAGATGTCGACTATATGCAGTTTGTCATTTTTTATTACATTGATTATCTTGAACTAGGCCAAATATAATATAATCCGTACCATTAATGCCACCAGTTCAACTCCTAATAGTTGTGGTATTCAAAACCTTTGATCAAAGTTTCCGTGTAACAATATTGTTCAAGTGGCTTTATTTTGGAAAAGTTTCAACCCCAATTAACTACTCCCTACGTCACAAGTCATTTGTTTGCTTTTGTTTTTGACACAAAAACCAAGGAGAGAGGAGGGGCCAATTATTATTAGATAACAAGTGAACCAAATTAAGTGTGCATGATTCAATTACCAGCATTACTAAAATAAAAAGGCAAACAAAATGATTGAGACACCGTAAAATGTAATAGGCAAATTAATAACTGGGACGGAGGAAGTACTAAAAGATTGCATACGAGGCCACCAAATAAAATACTACACCAAATGTGTAAACTTGATTTGGTCCAATACTCAGCATTACAAGAAAACAATCATGGACGACTTTTTATTTATCACTGTCTTTCTCATTGCGTTTGCAGCGAAAGTATCAAATTCTTAAAATACTCCATATTGGTATCTAATCTAATCAATGTTACTGATTGAAATGGTCCAACTAGAGGAATTCTTCAAATACATACTAAGCTCCTAATCATGTATGTCTATATAAGTTCCGAAAATCTGAAAACTATGAAATGATTATATGACAATTTAGTAATAAAAAAACACCAAATGAACCTAAACTCAGTTAGTTTTGTGCAAATGAACTTCCAAAAAATAGTCCTCATCCTCTTAATTACTTGGTTACCAAGTTCTTTCGCATCATCACCCGCAATTCCCTTATTTCAGACACAAGTATTTGGGTATGATGCGCCGGAAACTGCTACATCAACGTCATCTTTGTTGAATGGTTTGAAAACATTTTTCTACAACCAAACTATTGATCATTTTACGTACTCTCCTGAAAGTTACCAAACTTTTAGTCAAAGATATTATGTGAAAAGTACTAACTGGGGTGGTGGTAATTCACCCATTTTCGTCTATCTTGGCGATGAGCAAGCGTTAGACCTCGAGGTAGGTGGGTCTAATCTTGGATTCTTAGAGGAAAATGCACCAAAATTCAAAGCCCTCACCGTATATATTGAGGTTTGCTTTTTAAACTCAGTGATGTGCATATAAAATTAGAATAATTTTATTGGTCAAAAACATAATATTAAATGTTTGTATTTGACACGATAATGACCTAAACCGACTCCTATTCAAACTATAAACCGTTGATGACAAACCCAACATAGCCCTAGTCGATCTGAATGTCACGATGCTATTTACCAACCAACTGCAACCCAAACGATAACCTACTCAACCAACTTGATTGACCTCCTTACTGCGCACTCTATTAGCCTAAGTGCTAAAAGTAACGATAAATAAACGAGTCTAATGGAGGCAATATATATTGTACTTATTCTTCCTGCAGCATCGTTTCTATGGAAAATCAAATCCACTTGGCTCTATGGAAGAAAGCATTAAAAATCGAAAGGTTCGAGGTTATTTTAATTCTGCGCAAGCTTTGGCAGATTTTGCAGAAATAATTTTAGTTTTGAAGAAACAGTATGCAGCAACACATTCTCCCGTTATTGTATTTGGAGTATCTTACGGTGGCAGTAAGTTAATTTACTAACAATATTTATTTTGTTGCCATTTTATATCATCAATTGACTTTGTCAAATTGTGATGCATGTATGCAGTGCTAGCAACTTGGTTTCGGCTGAAATATCCCCATATCGCTTTGGGAGCTCTCGCCTCTTCCGCCCCAATTCTTAAACATGTCGTATCCAATGATGCTTACCTTGAAGTTGTGACCAAAGATTACAAAGTAAGAATACAATTTTTTTGTTTTATTAAATATTTTTTGGCTTACAAAGAATTATTTTCAAATGAGTATTGAAAAGGAGTTTGATTCATCATGTCTAATTATTTATATAGGCAAAAGTAATGCATCAAGGCAAATCTTCATCATGTTTATTGCCCTCATAAACTGTATACTTCGTAACTAATCGGTAGAATTTTATCACATCACATGCGAGCTTTAAGATGTTCTTTTATGACGGTATTTGCAATGTTGCTTAATGCAGGATACAAGTAAGAATTGCTACAAAACTATAAGGGAATCATGGACACAAATTATTAATTTGGGATCACAAAGTGATGGACTTTCGATCCTTAACAAGAAATTCAACACTTGCAGGTGTAGTCAAATGTTTCTCATCAGTTTTTTACAATTAGAACTAATCACTAGAAACGTTGTGCATAACTAAGAAAACAACACGCTGTATCTCTCTTTTTTTTTTTTTTTGGTTGGTACGAGAAACTTTACGTTAAGGGTAGGTTTTATCAATTCCAAGATTAAGGTCGATCACTGCCCTCGGGGCTTAAAGTGGTGGGAGAATCGAACCCCTCATTTCATGGTCAGAGGGTGGACTTTTTACCATTGGGGTCAGTCCATATTAGTACACGGTGATCTCTTAATATACATATATATACATTAGTATTAGGGATGTCATTAGGGCGGGGCGGGGCGGTGGTGGATAGAAGTTCCCCCGTACCCGTATCCACCAAACAATTCGCATACCCATATCCGACCCACCACCCATAGCGGGTACACGTTTCCATACCCGTACCCACTCGACCAAGTAAAAATCTAGACCCATATCAGCCTCATCCCCCTTACTACAAAGAGAATTTTAAAAATTCTCTTAGTATTCCCGACTAAAGAACTTTTACTCAGATGGGCCTATTTTTATGGATACTTACACCATAACATTAGATGGATTGTAAATTGTGGACCTTATAAGTAGCCCACCTTTTTTCTATCTCACATGTCAAAGTAAAAGCTATTAATAGCCCACATTTTTGAATTAGCCCACTTTTTTTTACCGATTTTCGTTTTAAGGTCAATACGTGTTTTAATTAGATTATACAACTAACTTAATTGTATTATTAGTGTCATAAATTAGTTGCATGTAATGATATAACATTGTTTTTAATAATTTTTTATGGTAGTAAACTTGTTTTTCTAGCTCTTATTGATATTATATCTAGTAGATTATAACATTTAATTAAAACTACTGTTCATTTCTGCAAATACTTTATCTGAGAATGTCTCTTTATAAAATAAATCTTACAAATGTCGTGCTTTAGCACGAGAACTATACTAGTATACTCACCATGGCCACCAACCACCTATGTCATAATATTTGTCGATACTTTTTTATATAAAACGTAGTTTAATCGGTATGAATTTTCGCAAACTTTCATTTGTATATTTCTAATTTAAAATTTCTAATAAAAGTTAAAAAAACAATATATAAAAAGTCATAATAATATAAATCTTTCCTAATAATTGGCGAGTATCCGGGTATTTGGTGGGTATAACTTGAAACCCATCCCCGCCCCACCACCCATGGCGGGTGGAATTTTTGTACTCGTTCCTGCCCCACGAGCCGCGAAATCTCAACCCGTAACCGCCCCAACAGGGGAGGGCGCGGGCCGGTACCTGCTTATACCCGCCCCGCTAACATCCCCAATTAGTATAGATCAGATCTCGTACAATGTATGCACGGTATATATAGAGTTTTACTTTTTAGTTGACCTGACAAAACTAACCCGGCCCAAATGACCCAGCCCAAGTAGTCTGATCGCAGCCAAATTGAGGACCTGAGTCAGTCCAGAAACCCGAATTGAGCCGACCCGAATGTTTACCATCGTAAACTGACCGTTATCACAAATAACTTGAAAAAACCTACCCGAAAATGATCCATCCCGGCCAGACTCGAATTCTTGCAAACCCGAACAAGCCAAACACGAATTGTGCCATCCCGATTACCCCTTTGCAAGGTTTACTTTTGAATGTATTATATAGATTTTAAATTAACAATTAATTTATTTTTCATGTTTCTCATCATTCTATTTTGACTTGAGAATTAAAAAGTAAATTGGTAAGAAGTCACGAAATGAGTATATTAATGAAAATTCTCCTTTGACCGAAAAATCAATAATATTATTTTATCAACTTTACTAACAACATACGAGTATTTTTTTTACAGCAACTTCTTATCCTATAAAGTCAATTCATTTTTATCGTAAAACTTTATAGACAAAAACAAAAGAATTTTTTTTATCAGAAAAAGACCAGAGATAAATTTGTGCAACATAAGAAATATTGAATGTTATAAATATTTAAATCCAAAAGATTAGTCTCATTTCTTACTCATCATACCTATTGAATAGGCTAAATATACTAAGAGCATCTGCAAAGGCGAAGTTCTCCATATTTTATCTTTCTTTCTCTTATTCGTCCACCTTATTTTCCACTAACTTTTCCATCTACCCTCCCCAATTTATATCTACATATATGCAATAATAGGGTTCCCCAACAATATTAATTTACACCTAAAAATTTTGGAACCTCCCCAAAAGTATACAAATTTACCCTTACTTTTCTTTGGGAACCTCCCCTAAAAACAGTGGAACCTCATATTACGAGGAGGTATGTGCAATGGTAAGGTTCTCCATTTGATGAGAGAAAGGGCATTTGGGGAGGTATGTATTCCACCTTTGCGGATACTCTAAGCCCAATTCTTAGATATATGTTTAAGACAGAAAATATTAAAACTTCCCCTATTCTTTTAGTGAAGATGCCTCTAATTTGTGAATAATAAAAACATTCTTTTAAAAGATGTCTCTATTAAGGGATTTGTGACTAAGGATAACAATGGATGAGATCTGGATAGAATCCAAATCCAAATCCAAATCCTTATGTTTTATAGTGGATCCAAATCTAGTCCATATGCATAGGGTCTGAAATTCTTATATCAATATCCTGATCTGCAGGATCTGAACTAGATCTTAATCTATTTCATATCCTTTCGATGGTAAAAAAATCACTTTTAAAATGTTAAAATGTTAGTTTTTGGGTATACTGCATTATAACATACTATTTGATTTATACTCCCTCCTAGTCACTCATCTCTTCCCCCTTCTTAGATTGTAATTAAGGGCTAATTAGCCCAAAATAACAGCCCAACAACACAGATCTCGGAACAAAGCTACCCGGGTGCAACTAATTGTTTAATTTTGCTAAAAATACAAAATGACCTCCTAAAATCTTGAAATTTTGTGTAAAATTTTTTAAGAAGGTAAATTGATTTTTGTACCAATTTTGGTGATTTTTAAATATTTCTAAGTATTTTTAAAGGTTACACAAAGACTGATATTTAGACAACTGTTCTGACAAAGTGACTGAATTAGATAGGACCTCGATCAAAGCACTAAGCCAATGATCTAAGGCTTGTGTAATCAACTCCAGCACACATCAAAGAGATGACTAACACTCCCCAAAACTAAGCAATGGATAACTCAAGCACTAAGCCAAGAGTTTTTAGTAGAAAATCTGAGTTTTCAGGCTGCTTTTGTTTTCAAAGCAATTTGTCTTTCTCATTGATAATGCTTTACTTATATAGGACAAGTGAGTATGTTTACAACGTCCATAAAACGGTGCCCTTGGCTCAGAATGAGCCATGTTTAGCTTACAAAATAACAACTACAATTTACAAGAAAACTGAGCAAGGAAAAAATGAAAAAGCAAAAAGCAATAAAGCAGATTTCAGGTTCTTGTTTGCTTGTGTAGGAGCTTTAAAAGCTTTGACTTGGCTTGATCTCTTTGTCTGGTGACTCATACAAGGTGACTTCCTCACATATCACCCAAATGTTCGAGTTCAAACAAATTATTGTGATTTCTGCAGATTTAAATCAGCTAATTACTGAAACCATGTTGATTATTGGTCTTTGCCTTGATCTTTTCTGAATTAAGGACTGATAACTGATAACTAAAACGCTTAAGGGCCTTTTAGAAGTTGGCCTGCTTGATTATGTACACTGGAATTGGCTTAGAAAAAATGATGGTTTTCCTGGGAGCTTGAAAATAGGACTGATGCTGACTGAAAGCCCTGAACTATTACCTTTGACCTAGTCCTGATTGCAGTGGGTGTAAGACTAACTTGGCCTTGGTTAATCAGTTGCTCTGGCCTGGAACCTTGTCATGGCTGGATCAGGGTTAGGGTAGCCTGACTGAGCTTCTGCTCCAACCTCTCCTTCTTGATTTGGATTTGACCCCAAATCCTCATTATCTATTTCCATCAGAGCCCTCTTAGTATGGTTGCAGGTCACCATTATTGAAGGTACCATGAACACCATACTCACCTGGCAAATTCAGCTTGTAAGCATTTGGCCCAATTTTCTCAGTCACCTTAAATGGCCCATCTGCCCTAGGCATCAGTTTGTTCCTTATTTTGTTAGGAAACCTCTCCTTCCTCTAATGCAGTCAGACCAGATCTCCAAATTCAAATTCTATGGATTTGTTTGGACCCTTTCTAGCCTTATACCCAGCATTGACTTTCTCAATCTGCTTCTTGACCTAGGAATGAATTTTACGCATCTGTTCCACCCTTTTCTTGGCATCATGGTCAATTGGATTTTTTATGATTAGTGCTAGATCAGTTGACATCAAAGGATTATCACCATAAACTACCTCAAAGAAGCTATGTCATGTACTGCTAGATGAAGCTCTATTGAATGCAAATTCAGCAGCAGCTAGCTTCAGGTCCCAATCCCGAGAGACTTAGCAACAGTACATCTCATAATTCTTCCCAAAGTCTTGTTGGTAGCCTCTGTCTGCCCATCTGTTTGAGGGTGGTAAGAAGTACTGAACAACAGATTGGTTTTGAGTAGCTTCCACAGAGTTCTCTAGAAATGCCCCATGTACTTGACATCCCTAGCTATCTGAAACAATGTTCTTTGGAACTCTATGAAGCTTCACAATCTCTTTGAAGTAAAGATCAACAACACTCACTGCATTTTTAGTTTTGGTGCAGGCAATGAAGTTTGCCATCTTGCTGAACCTGTCAACTACCACCAAAATTGAATCTTTTCCTCTCTGAGTTCTTAGTAGGGCCATGATGAAGTCCACGATCACATCTTCCCAAGGCCTGTATGGGACAGGAAATGGGGTATAAGGACCTGTCTGTAAGTAGGCCTTGGATTGCTGACATGGTGTACATCTCTTAATAACATCTTGCACATCACCGAGAATCTTAGGCTAGTAAAACTGATCCAGTAGTATTTCATAAGTTTTCTGCAATCCAAAATATCCAGCAAGACCTCCTGAGTGAGCTTCTTTGATCAGCAGCCCTCTATAAGACCCATTTCCAATGCACAGTCTATTGCCCAAGAATAGAAAACCATTCTGAACTAGATAATTGATCTCCTTCTTTATCTGGCATAATTTCTGTAAGCTCCACTCTTCTTGAAAGTCAGGATCATTAGGATAGAACTCCTTCATGTGCTCAAATCCCAGCACTCTTTGCTCCATAAAACTGATCATAATATATCTTCTAGATGATGCATCAGCAACCACATTTTCTTTCCCCTGAATAAACTTGTTGGAAAATGAAAATGATTGCAGAAACTCCACCCACTTAGCATGCCTTGGATTTAACTTATGCTGACCATTAATGTACTTGAGAGCTTCATGATCAGAATGCAAGACAAATGGCCTTAGCTTCAGATAATGACTCCAATGATTCAGAGCCCTAACAATTGCATAAAACTCTTTATCAAAAGTTGAATAATTTAGCTTTGCCCCCATTCAATTTTTCACTGAAAAATGTCACATGTTTATGGCCTTGCATCAGCACAGCTCTAATTCCCACTCCATTTGCATCACAATTCACTTCAAATAATTTACTGAAATCTGGCAAGATGGGTACAGGTGAATGACACAACAGTTTCTTAATTTCTTCAAAGGATTTTTTAGCTTTCTCATTCTATTTAAATTCTCCTTTCTTCATGTACTCAGTGACTGGTGCCATGATTGAACTGAAACCCTAAATGAATATTCTGTAGAAAGAAGCAAGTCCATGAAAACTTTAGACTTTTGTGATATTCTTGGGAGTTGGCCAAGTTTTTATGGCTTCAATCTTCGAGGGATCAACTGATATCCCTTTATTAGATATTACAAAGCCCAAGAACTGAACCTCATATTGTTGGCTCTGAGTGTTTCAAACAGTTGTCTCAAGTGTTGTAGATGCTCATCTTTGGTTGAACTGTAAACCAAGATGTCATCTAAGTACACAACTATAAATCTGCCTAAGTGAGCTCTCAGAACCTCTATCATCAACCTCATGAAGGTAGTAAGAGCATTGGACAGACCAAATGGCATAACTACCCACTCATAAAGTTCATGCTTGGTCTTCAATGTTGTTTTCTATTCACCCCCTTCTCTTATCCTGACCTAATAATAGTCATGTCTCAGATCTATCTCAGAAAATACCCTTGCTCCACTGAGCTCATCAAGAATGTCATCTAATCTTGGAATAGGGAACCTATACTTGAAAGTGATGTTGTTGATTGCTCTACTATCAGTACACATTCCCCAAGTTCCATCTTTTTTTGGTACAAGGAGTGCAGGGACAGCACATGGGCTCAAAGATTCCCTATCAAACCCCTTGTTCATCAATTCTCCAACTTGCCTCTGCAATTCTTGTGTTGCCTTTGGATCATTACTCTAAGCTGCCTTGTTTGGTAGCACAACTCCTGGGATGAGATCAATGTGATGCTCTATCCCCCTCAGTGGTGGTAATCTACTAGGCAGTTCCTCTGGGAATACATTCTCATACTTCTTCAGCAAGTATTTAATTTCAGCAGGCAATAGGAGCCCTGCTCCTTCTGCAATTCCTTTAGCAAGGAGAATGAGAAAAATCTCCTTGTTATTCAGTTGTTGAACCATTTCAGTCTCACCAATCATCAAGACTTCCTTAGAATGTTCCATTTGGCTGGATGCGGTAGTATACCTTAAAGCTGGTGGCAAAGGGGTCAAGTAATCTTCTTTTTCCCCAACTTGAATGAGTAAGTATTCTCCCTTCCATGATGAACACAATCCCTGTCAAATTCCCATGGTCTTCCTAACAACAGATGGCAGGCATCCATTGGTAGCACATCACACATAACCTCATCTAAATACTCTTTCCCAATGGAGAAATGAACCAAGAATTTCTTATCAACCCTGACTTCATCTCCTTTGCTTAGCCACCTTAGTTTATAAGGTTGAGGGTGGTCTAATGTAGGAAAGCTTAGCTTCTCAATAAAAGTTGTTGAGGCAACATTTGTGCAGATTCACCCATCAATTATCAGATTACAAACCCTTTCCTTGATGGTGCACCTGGTTCTGAAGATATGTTGCCTTTGGTCCAATTCAAGTGGTGCGTTTGTGTATGCATGACTCTCCAAGTAACCAGATTTAAGCCTGAGTTAGGCATCACCACCATCTCAGTCTCCCCCACCTCCTCAACTGTCTCAGTCTCAAGTTCCTCTTCATTATCACAGACCAAGATCTCATCATCCCCCCACTACACCACTTCAAGAGTACTCAAAGCTCTCTTGGTAGGGCACTCTTTGGCTAAATGACCATATCCCTGACACTGGAAACATTTCTTCATAAGAATGGTTTTCCTTTGCCAAAAATCAGTAACTTTCCCTTTATCAGCAACAAAGGGTTTGGTAACTGTGACAGCAGGTTTCCCAATCTTTACCCCAGTAGGTGGTCTATAGAATAAAGGCCTGGTAGGAGTTTTGGTCACAGTAGCTTTCCTCTTACCCAATTTTCCAACCCTTAAGGCCAAATTAACATCTTTATCAAACGATCAAGGATGCTGCATTCTAACTCTGCTTGCAATCTTATCATCAAGACCCTTTAGGAATCTAGCAATCTTCTCTTCAGGTTTTTCATTCATTTCACATTGAAGAGTGAGCTGCTCAAAGTACCTTAAGTATGAATCAACAGTTTGTTGATTTTGTTTTAACTGAGTTAACCTAATGAACATGTCCTGAGTGTAGTCTTTGGCTATGGACTTCTCTTTTAATTTCTTTTTCAGTTTAAGCCATGACTTAATTAGCTCATTGTCATCTCCAATTCTCTGGTGTTTCATATTTTCATACGAAAGTGATGCATAACCTTTGAGTTTCAAGATGGAGACTTTAAAAGCTTTTCTGTCTATAAAACCTTTAAACTCAAAGACTTTTTCTATAGATCTAAGCCAATCTAACAGATCCTCAGGGTTTAAACTACCATGAAAATCAGGAATATCTACCTTTACATCCTTGTTTTTAGCCATGTAGATGCCTTCTTCCGTTATAGATTCATCTGACTCTGAATCGGGTTGTTCTTTCAAGTTCTGTGGTTGTCCCCTTCCTGCTCCAATGAAGCCCCTACCTCTGCCTCTGCCTCTGTTGGGTGGTGGTCTTCCTCTTTTTAGAGTTGGGATATTGGCCATGATAGTGTTTACATATTCCATGACTAAGTTAACCATGCCAGTTAACTGATCCATCTTTGGTTTCACACTAGCTAATCTCTCTTCACTCATGGTTGTTTATTGTAGTTTTGTTGTAGTTAAGAAAATAAGAGCTCACAAAGATTATAAACCTAAGCTCTGATAACCATTTTGGAGTGTAGTTAAGGATAATTAGCCCAAAATATCATCACAATAACACATATCTCAGAAAAAAGCCACCCCGGTGCAACTAATTGTTTAATTTTTCTAAAAATACCAAATGACCTCCTCAATTCTTGAAATTTTGTGATAAATTTTTTAAGAAGGTAAATTGATCGTGTGGCAATTTTGGTGATTTTTAAAAATGTTTTAAGTATTTTTAAATGTTACACAAAGACTGATATTTAGACAACTGTTCTGACAAATTGACTGAATTAGATAAGACCTCTATCAAAGCACTAAGCTAATGATCTAAGGCTTGTCTAATCAACTCTAGCACACAACAAAGAGATGACTAACACTCCCCAACGCTAAGCAAAGAGTAACTCAAGCACTAAGCCAAGAGTTTTAGCAGAAAATCTGAGTTTTCAGGCTATTTTTGTTTTAAAAGCAATCTGTCTTTCTCATTGATAATGCTTAACTTATATAGCTAAGAGAGTATGTTTACAACGTCTATAAAACAGAGCCTTGGCTCAAAATGAGCCTTGGTTAGCTTACAAAATAACAACTACATTTTACAAGAAAACTGAGCAAGGATAAAATGAAAAGGCAAAAAGCAATAAAGCAGATTTCAGGTTCTTGTTTGCTTATGCAGGAGCTTTAAAAGCTTTGGCTTGGCTTGATCTCTTTGTCTTGAGACTCATACAAGGTGACTTTCTCACATATCACCCAAATGTTTGAGTTCAAACAAAGTCTTGTGATTTCTGCAGCTTTAAATCAGTTAATTACTGAAACCATGCTAACTGCTGTTCCTTGCCTTGATCTCTTCTGAATTAAGGATTGTTAACTGATAACTAAAATGCTTAAGGGCCTTTTGGAAGTTGTCCTGCTTAATTATGTACACTGGAATTGGCTTAGAAAAGATGTCGGTTTCGCTGGGAGCTTGAAAATGGGACTTATGCTGACTGAAAGCCCTGAACTGTTGCCCTTGACCTAGTCCTGATTGATGTGGGTGGATGACAAACTTGGCCGTGGTTAGTTGCTCTGGCCTGGGACCTTGTCATGACTTGGTTAGGGTCAGGGTAGCATGATTGAGCTCCTGCTCTACTTCCGCTTTGCGCAAGAAATAAGGAATTAATTTTGAGCCACACAAAACCATCTACACCATATGCAATTAAATTTAAGCCACATAAAACATTATAAAAAAGTAAAGAGGGAAGGAAATCCGACTAGCTTCGAAAAGGAAAGAGGGAAAAAAATGCTTGGTTAAGAGGGAGTATTAGAATACAAATGTTAAAAATAAATATGTAAAATATTGAAAAAAAATGCTTGATTAGGAGGGAGTATTAGAATATAAATGTTAAAAATAAATTTGTAAAATATCGAAATAAAGTTTCATAAAATACAATAGCGATAACAAAGAATCTTTTGGAATCGAAAAATGTCAGTGGAAAGAAATGATACAGTTTTACTATTTATTTATATTATTTTTGAATTTTCATTTTAGAATATAATAAAAATGGATCTAAGCGTAGGATCCGGATCTCGACTACACGATCCATATCTGGATCCCTTTCCAAGCATATAGATCCGATCCATATCTATATCCTTGGAAAAAAAATATTGCGATTCAAATTTGACCCTTGGATCTAAACAGGATCTAAGATCCATGGGCATCTTTACTTGTGACTTAAAATCCTCTCTCTCCCTTTCTCTCTTATATTAATGTAAAACATGCGAGTACTAAATTAGCTTTCACTTTTTAAGGGATCACTAATTAAGATTAAGGTGCCTGTCGAAACACGTAATTTATTAAGTGCCGAGTAAGCTTTTGGGTCCATACTCATACAAAACCATTTTCGTGTTTGAATAAGCTTCATGATTCAATCATACCGGTCCCGTTTTTTTTTTTTTTTGACAGTAAGAGAAAATAGAATGTTCAAGCCAATGCAGACTTTGCAATGGAATGAGCAATCCTATTAAGGTTCCTAGGACAGTGACTGATGGAAAAACAATGAAAAGACATAAGTAAAACATTAATAGATGTAAGCGTCGACCTTGTGTTGTGATCAACATCAGTAAGACCGGAGATTTGAAGAACGAAATTCAGACAATCAGATGATGCATCAATATGTTTATATCCCCGTCGAAAAGCGTCCAACATAGCATGCTTGAAAGCAAGGGCCTCCGCATGAAGAGGAGAGACAGCCCAAAATCTAGCCGAGCCAACATGAGAAGAGCCCAACCTATCATGAAGAAGCCACCCAGCCGAAGCTTGAAGAGAATGGTTCCAAGATGCATCACATTTAAGACGAATATGGTTTTGGCAGATCCTAGAGCGAACAAGATAGAAAGGATGAAAATTTCTGATATTCTCCATATCAGAGGCATCATCAGGTTCCAACTGAATAAAGGTTTTATTAGGAAGCATATGTCTAGCAGTGATGTTGAGATTGGCCTCCTTCATCAAAGAACACATAGTTGATGGGATATAAACCATCGACTGGTTATATCGAGCTTCATTACGTAGACACCAAATTTGCCATAGAGTACTAGTGAAAAAAGAGCATGAGGAGATAAAATCCGGTTTATTTTTAAGCATTGAAAACCTGTTGATAATCCAATTTTGGATAGAGAGATCATCTCCAGAACAACTTCGAATCGCCAAAGGAGAAGCAAACCATAAACGTGAGGCAAACGGACAATCCCGGAAGAGATGAGATAGGGATTCAATAGCCGAAATACCAGAACACAAAAGACAACCATAGTTCCAGTCCAGATTCGGTTTCTGTGCCTCTCTCCCAACGGGAAGCGAGTTTGACATAATTTTCCATAGAAAGACTTTCCATTTGTTATGAACTGGAAGAGACCAAAGGTTTGATTTACAAAACGAGATCGTAGAAAAGGACATACGATGAAGATCAGTAGTAGAGGCTTTCTTCTCCCATAGCAAGTTGAAAGTAATAGCGTAACCACTTTTAATCGAGTAAATTCCATTTCTAGTAAGGGACCAAAAGATATTGTCGTTAGAATCGTCCGAGGGAAAATATAAAGCTAAGATAAGAGGAGCAGCATGAACCCCACAAACCGAGAGAATGGCCTCCTCATTCCAAGTAACAGATTCAGTTTGCATTTGACAAACAGAAAGAGGGGGTTTATCTATCACCTCATCATCAGCAAGCTGCTGAATTTGAGCTAAAGAGCGACCAGAGATCCATTTATCCTTCCAGACATCCAAAAGGGAAGGAAAACCCACCTGTCAAGATAAGTACGGTCGTAGCAAACTTAGACCCCATATAATACCTCTACAACCCCAAGAAGTCGAAGCTTTTGAAAGCTTTGCGTGAGACATCACTCTTTCCACATTAATGTTTAACTTCTTGCCTTAGGTAGAGCTAAGTAAGCCATCTGGCTCCTTTAAGATTCTCCAATCAATCTTTGCCAGGAGGCTTTGATTCAGACAAGCAGTGTTATGAATTCCCAACCCACCTTTAGACTTGGAAGCGTTGATAAACAAGTTACTACTCCAGTGCAAACTATTCTTTCTGCCAGTACCACTCCACCAAAAATGTGAGAGCAAAGAATCAATCTTTCCAGTCACACTTACCGGCATTTTGAAAGCCGATAGAGAGAAAATAGATAGTGAAGATAGAACTTCATAGATAAGTGTTAGTTTACCAGCAGGAGTTAAGTAAATGTTATTCCAACTGACAATTCTTCTACGAATCTTTTCAATGACCGATGCAAAAACCTCTTTCTTAGAATGCCCAAGGTCCGTCGGTAGACCAAGATAAGAACCCATTTCTTTTTTGTTTGTAGATCGTAAAATTTGAGGCATAAATGAGAAAACCGTAGAGTGCAATTAGGGCTAAAGGTAACCGCAGATTTAGAGTTATTTAGTCGTTGCCCAGAAGCGACACAAAAAATGTCAATAATATCCATTAAAGTCCGACAAACCCGAGGATGTGCTTCAACGAAGAATATAGAGTCATCTGCAAATAATAAATGAGAAACTGGCACCGCATTTCTGGATAGACGAATACCCTTCAAAAGTCGATTTTGATGACCCTGCAGAATCATCTGGGAGAAAACTTCAGTACAAAGAGCAAAAATATATGGTGATAAAGGGTCGCCTTATCTTATACCATTGGTTGGAGTGAAGGTCTTTCCAGCCTTTCCATTGAGGAGGACATTATAAGAAACAGAAGAAATGCAATTCATGATTAAATTAATAGAAACGGCCGGGAAATTCATCTGGATAAGGGTTGCTCTGATAAAGTTCCAACTAAGACGATCGTATGCCTTACTCATATCAATTTTATAGGCAAGCAAACCTTTCTTCCCAGTGGTCTTTTTAGCAATATGATGGAATAATTCATGTGAGATAAGGATATTGTCACAAATATTTCTTCCGGGAATGAAACCATTTTGAAAAGGTCCAACCAGAGATGAAATAAACTTTCGAAGACGATTAGAAATACATTTCTTAACAATCTTCATGATGACGTTACAAAAGCTGATGGGCCTATATTGATCAACAGTTTCAGGATTTGATATTTTTGGGATAAGCGCAATGGAAGTCCGATTGAAAAAATTCAAAATATGTCCCGAAGAAAGGATAGATAAGACTGCTTTCGTAACATCCTTTTTAATATGAAACCAAAACTTCTGATAGAAGAAAGCCGGAATCCCGTCAGAACCAGGAGATTTAAGAGGACCCAATTGAAAGACCGCTTTCCTTACTTCCTTAGCAGTGTAGGATTTCGAGAACAAGTCTTGCTGATCATTAGTCAGTTTATATCTAAGTTTTGAAAAAATATCCATATGAGAAGCATAGTAGTCATCAAAACCCTCATTATCAGCATGAGAAGCATAGATATCCATAAAATAATTATCAAAGTTTTCCCGAATTTCAATGTCTTTCAGAACCCATTCATTAACTTGATTCTTAACTCCTGCAATGAAATTACGACCATATCTACAATTCACGGAATTAAAAAAGAACTTGGTACAAGCGTCACCTTCTTTTATCCAATGTAACTTTGCTCGTTGTTTCCAAAAGAGGGCAGCAGCCTTATTGAAATTAAGGTACTGGTCATGACAAGAGTTATAGCCAGATTCATCATTTCCTTTGAAAATACCTTCCAGTTCATTTTCAAGTTTGTCGTCAAAGTCGGACCACAAAGCACCCCATTCTTTTCGTTTTAAGAAACTCCAATTGCAGAAAGCAGCACGGATACGATTTAATTTAGTAAAAAGTTTGAAAGAGGCTGAACCTTTAT
>VHZZ01000346.1:105089-138320 GCA_009801015.1 Silene noctiflora
AGGTAGGATGATCGGATTTTTGGCTATTCTTGACTTGAACCTCACATATCCAAACGGTGCTTGCACCAATCCCGTTCTGTCCTTCTACCTAGCCCTGTTACAACCCTCGTTTCGTATTGTGTGCATTGATTTGTTTTTGTATCTCACTTGGTTATAGAATTATCTTACACATTAGAATGCGGGCACGTTCTCACGAGTCGTAGTAGGAGAGTGTTCTGGCTATTTTTATACAAAAACACCCGTTCTTTCATGTGTGACAAGTGAATGACGTGAGGATGTCGTTGCCCTTGGTCCTTTTAGTCATGGGTCTTTGGTTGAATCTCGTGTCGGTCTTGTAAATCTCGGAGGACTAGTTCCGCTTCCCCTTCCCCTTCCCCGCTCTTGAATTTGTTCTTGAGCATTAGTGGTCACATAGGATAGTTTGATCCATGTTTAGGGGGTTGCCACCTCGTTGGGATTCTGAGACGGTATTTCGCAACCAAGACCATGTTTTGTTGATGATTCAGCCACTAGATGAGGAAAGTGGACCATTTTTGTTAGATGCATTTTATTATTTGCTTACGTGCTTTCATGTTGGATGCATCGCAATTTTGGCAAGCCCCCACTTGCCTTGCAAAGAGACACTCTACCTCATGAGTGTTTCGTTATGAGTTGAAGGGACGGAGAAGGCCCGTTAATTACCTTTTATAGAATATTATTAGCTTAGTCTTAGGTTGTTTCATCACGGGTCTTAGTTCTATTTAGTGGCTTACTCGGGGACGAGTAAGGTTCAAGTGTGGGGAATTTTGATATAGGCTTATTTAGTCGTATTTCCCTTCTTGTTTTGACCCATTTTGATGCGGTCCGAGCTTTTACTTGCTTTTGTATCCCATTTTTCCCCATTCTACGAGTTTTATCGCGTCTTGAAGGAATCGAGGCGGGAACAAGAAATTAGGAGCAAGTAAAACTATTTTGGAAGAAGTAAGAAAGCATGAGGAGGAAAAGAGCTGGAGTGATCCCCAGCCGGGAGGCCGGCAGCCGGCCACCCGGCAGAGGACAACAACAAAGGAAGAAGTTGAGAGAATTCAGCAGGGAGATCTCTCTGCCGGCAGCCGGTCCACCGGCAGGGGATCACAGCCAAAATTTCCAAATTGAATTTCATTCCAAAATGTGCAAACTCTCGCTGCCGGTACGCAAACCGGCAGCCGGCAGAGGACACCCCCCAAATGAAGAAATGTGAAAAAATGGAGAATTGGCAGTGTCCCCAGTCGGGAGGCCGGCAGCCAGTCAACCGGCTGGGACACACAATTAATATTTTCAACTTCAAGAATTGCAAAGTCTGGCTGCCGGTAGGCAGGCCGGCAGGGGGCCTCTTTACACGGGATTTTGGGCTTCTTCTCCTCTTTGGGCTTAATACAATGGGATACTATAAATACCCCATTGTAAACCCTCTTTTTCACATAACCCTAGATCTTAAATTTAGACTATATTTATGCAGTCTTTCCTTAATTAATCCTTAATCATTCCCTAATTATAGCCTTAATTACTTAGTTATTTAGTCAAGTATTCAATAGTTTACATCTTGAATGTTGGGTTTTAATAGAAGATGTTAAAAGATTTCTTCCATTGCTAATCAAAGATTCAAGCTTTCTTTTGTTGTTGGTATAATCTTCTCCTTCTTTTAGTTTGTTCTTCATTAGTTTACATTTGCTTTTCATTTMTTTGCATTTCATTTAATTTCTCTACTTGTTATTCTAGATTACACCATGTTTACTCCTTCATTTATGTTGTTCATTTCAATTGTTTGTCTTTCCTTAGTCATGTGTGAGTAGATTACCTCTAGGGTTTAGGGGGAACCTAGATAGGGGTTAACTTTGGTTATGGGTGTTTGAAATAGGGTCTAGGGGTTAAATTGTCTTGCCTTCATGAGCATGCACACAAGGTGTTTGATGAATTGTATGAATGAAAGTCCATGTCTTTCTTCGACTCTTGTTTAGTTTCCTTATGAACGAAAGTTGTAGGGATGCTAGTTTGCTTGCTAATGATATGATAGTATGCATAGTGATGACGTTGCGTCCGTCTTAAGGGATAGCTAAGACATTAGTTTCATTCCTAGGTTAGATGACCCTTGACCTTCCGACACCCTTACCTAGTTGTCCTATCTAGAGGAACCCGACTACCCGAGCCCGAATTAATTGTTTGAATTGATCATTACTTGTTTAGATTTAGTTTAATCTTGTTATTAGCTTATTGATCCTCTTAATCTTTGTTGACTAAAATTTAGACTCGAACGAACTAAGCATACACCCCCGTCATCCTTGTGGACCGACGCCCAAATTTATACTACTTATTTGGGTTCTTTACAAATAGTTTTTGATTAGGGAGTTGATGACAAATCCCTACCATCACTCCCCATATGATCGGAAATATCATATGGATCGACACAGGCCACCCCGAAAATAGGTGACAATTACACAGACACACAAGGCATCATTTTCGATAACATAAACATATATGACACGACAGTGAAGTACGACTATACTACATGACAATGGAATGCATGAGACACAATCTCCAACCATACAACACCGGTACCGGGACACACCCAGACGTACCCAAAACCGGTGACGGCACCGCAACACCGCCCACCAAAACAGCAGGACCGCAGCCCGTAAAAAGGTACTCCAGACACACCGGTGGTACCGGGCTCGAGAGCGACTCGGATCCCCTTCCAGACGACGTGACTCAACCTCACGTGTCCCTCCATAACTCAAGCCATTAATGTTCGCATCCCTCTTGTAGTGGGAAGCGCCAAGAGGCGACCTAAGCGGAAGATAGTCTCCCAACCGCCTCCCATCTCTAATACAATCACAACACCACCGCCACCAATCCCCAACAAAAATCTGAGACATATGTATGTAATTATAACACAATACCGATTACAATCCATTGATCCGACATATTACTAACATACCATGATTTAACCATGTACCCAAGAGTATAATTCTCAAGTCAACACAACCAATGTCATATGAGACACAATTTTGACTCTTACACAAACTCGACATCAACCTTAATTACCATGTAAATGCAAGATTGATCATATCCTAGAATATAATGATAAATGCATACAAAACCCATATACAATATCGAAACTGAGTAGGATTAACCTACCTTTTAGCAGTCTTCAACAAGCTACACGAATCCAACTCGATTCCGTCTCACAAAACCGTCTCATCAAAGGTGAATGGATGGTGGGTGAGGTGTAATAATCTTCAATCCAAGCTTAGACTCCATAGAAACATGTTTTGGGAGGATTTTAGAGAGAAGGGAAAGTGTTTAGAGAGAAAGGAAGAAGATAGGAAAATGAATTAAGGTTAGGGCGAAATATCCTTTATCGCGTGCTGCCAATACCACTCGGTCGAGTGACTCGGTCCACTTGGCCGAGTGGACCTACTCGGTCGAGTGAGTCATGTACTCGGTCGAGTCAAACCTGCTCGGTCTAGTAGACGTTCTACTCGACCGAGTTCACCCTACTCGGTCCACTACTAGCTCACTCGGTCCACTTATAGTCTTCACTCGGTTTAGTCTAAGCTCCACTTGGTCTAGTGTAAGGTCAAATCTTACTCTCGTATGGCTCTCACTCATCCCAAGGTTTCTCGTACGGATCCCAAAATATTCGGGTATTACAAATTTGTTAGGCCAATCCCTATAATTATCGATCATTTTCTTTAGGATCATGACGACATTTTTGTTTGCTGCCTCTACGGCTCCATTGGTTTGGGGTCAGGAGGGTGAAGAGTAATGATGTCGGATTTTGTATTTGGCGAGCACTTGCGCAGCTTCAGCTTGAAAATGAGAACCATTGTCACTGATGATCTCAGGTGGACACCCATATCGACAAATGATATTGTCTTGTATGAACTTAGCCACTTGCTTGGATGTTATATCAGTATACGAAGCGGCTCTTACCCATTTAATGAAGTAGTTTATCGTCACTAGAATGTAACAATGTCCTCCCGTTCGTGATGGAGTAATTTTACCTATTATATCTCAGGGCGATGTATAGTGTATAACAAGGTGGAACGTGTTGCACATTCGCAAAGATTTGGCAATTGTGACAATGCATTACCTATTGACGCAGTCTGTTTCCATGGTCGTCTAGTAGTATCCTAAACGCATAATTTTTATAGCCATCATTGGTCCACTCATGTGAGGACCACATTCTTCATCATGGACCTCCTTCATCACTTTCTTTGCTTTCGAACGATCGAGGCAAAACAAGATAACACCTTCTGGTGTCCTTTTATATAATTGTCCTTGATTCAGGACATATTGGGATGTTATTAGTCTTATAGCTCACCGTCCCCTCTTGTCCATATTCAGTGGACATTCACCATTGAGTTTATAATTTAAGATGGCTTGATACCAAGGCTCTTCTTGATCTTCCTCCTCATCAGTTAGGAGGTGTATATATGATGGCTCTGATCACCTCTCGATGCATAAGGGCATATCCACCATATGGCCAGGCATGTTGATGAGGGGTGCAAGCTTCGCAAGAGCGTCTGCGAACTGGTTTTCCTCTCTTGGCAAGTGCAAGTAAGTGATTTGATCAAAGAACTGAGCCACTTCATCTACCCTTGACTGATATGGGGGGAGAGATTTTTGCTCCGTATTTTCATGATCCGGTGATTTGGTTGATGATGATAGACGAGTCTCTATGAACTCGTAGTCTTTTAATGCCTAGACTGACCGCTGCTTGTAAACCTATGAGACAGGCCTCATATTCTGCCGCATTATTAGTCACCTCGAAGTCAAGTTTGACTGAAATTGGTGTATGCTCACCTTCATGAGAAATGAGCGATACTCCGATCCCTTATCCTCTTAAATTGGAAGCCCCGTCAAAGTAGAGATCCCATGATTGTGCATTAGTATGGAGGATATTTTCGTCTGGAAATGACCATGTATCTATCGTTTGGGAATCGTGTAAGGGATTACCTGCGAATAATTTAGACACCGCTCGCCCCTTAATTACCTTTAGAGAAACGTATTTAAGGTCAAATTCAGAAAGCATGAGAGTCCATCTCGCTAGTCGACCATTGAGAATTGGCTTCTCGAAAATGTACTTTATAGGATCCATTTTTTAGTATATATACTTTGACCGAATAGCTGAGCATGTAATGTCGTCGCAGCTTCTTTGTTGCCCTAGAAATAGTAGTAGATTAATAAAACGTAATTAGAAAACTGCGCCGAACCGAGACGAGTTCAGAGGTAGAAGCCAACCTAGAACAGGTGCAACACATGATGCGCCCTTTGGAAGAGGCGCATCACCTTGTGCAACTGTTCTTGAGTTGGATTCTGACTGTGAAAGTCAGACTCGCGGTTGTTAATATTCGTTGGTTAATTTAATGGTATTAATTGATATTAGACTCGAAACTGAAGTTATTTAACAGATTACATGTATGTGAAAGATCGTCATAAAGCAGAAAACATATACAAAAATTGAATTTTAATGATTTGATATGGGAGAATCGAACCATTGAAATCCGGGTTTGAATGAATGACAAAATTCCACAAATATTGATCATAAGGGATTTAAATCGAAAGAAATAAAAGTAAATAATTTAAGAAGCTGGAAATTGTGAAAGAAAACGAAACAAAATGTAAGGGACGAATCAACTGGTACTTGAGGAAGAAGAAGAAGAGCTGCAGTAGATAAGCAGCCTCTGGAAGAGGCGCAGCAGATGCTGCGACTATTCCAGAAGGCGCAACTGTTGTTGCGTTTCTTCTCGACAATCTTTCCTTGCTGATTTGTCAAAAAGGTTTGAAAATTTACGGTTTTGAAGACATATTTATGACGTAGACTCTTACATAAGGTTAAATACATAAATACATTATAAAATACAAAATGAGATTTACACCCTCAGACTTACATGTTTGCGAAGGGAAAAACGACTTAATTTAACTATGTAACGAAGATGCCCTTTGAAAAAGGATTTTAGAAAACAAATTGATTGATTAGGTTGATTGAAGTGTAGTGGTCAAATTGGTAGGTCTATGCAAAACGTGGCTGGTACCTAGAATGATCTAGGCTTACATGGTCAAGAATGCTCAAGCACGTAGGTGTCGTAGCAATAACACATGGTCTTAGAATGCAAAGAGAGAAGAGAAGGGGCGGACACTCGCGTGAAAAATATGTGAGGCGGAGGCCTCTATTTATACTAATCACGAGGTGAGACTTTTTGAAGAATTAAATTACGGAAAGAAATCAAGGAAGATCTGGACGCTGCTGGAAACAAGCCCAGGAAGAGGCGCAGCAGGTTGTGCGCCTTCTCCTGTAGGTGTGTCTCCTTCAGCAGCGAAGATTTCCGCGTTTTCAGAATTTGGAAAGGATTTGTTTTCCTTATTTTGTTTAAACTAAGATATTTTCGAAATCTTAAGAATATTTGAGATATTTTAGGATTCTTAAAAAAATCCCGACTCAAATTTGAGACGGTTTTTGAGAAAATGGCGACAATTTTTGAAAATGAAGACGGTTTTTGACCCGGGCTCCAAATGTACTCTAATTACTGCCAAAACGACTGTATCGACGCGTAGATAACAATGAAGGGGTTGACACGACTATTTAGGCAATCATTTGAAGTCGAATTAATAGAATGTCGTAATAACGCTTCGTGTATTATACATGTGGTCCAATCATCATCGGGTGTTTGGCAAAGGGTGCAGAAATGAGGTATCTACAATGCTATACATAGTACCGTGGATGCATTTGTTATACGATCCACACCGATGGAGGCAGTTGTATACGCTCCGTCAATTCATATGTCTTTGTTTGACATTAAGTTGATGTCGAGTTTTCATGAGTATAGATGGTCTCAGATGTTTACTAATTTTACATTTCAGTTGTTATTAATTGTTGGTTATATTCAATTGTTGTAAACATGACTGAGAGAGCATCTAGTTAGTCTCGACTGATTGTCGACCCCTATTCTCAGGTTGAATGCTCGTCGCTATTTGGATGATGTTGTTTGGGATGCATCGAGGGGCGAGACGAATAATGAATTAGGATTTTGTTTACTGTTCTATTGAGAAACTTTTAATAATGTATTAGTTTGGATTCAGATTTAGTATCGATCCGGATTGGTCGGGTGTTTTCGCCACCTTGATCCTTTTACCTTTGTTATACTCTAATTTATCATTTTTAATACGTTATTTTTTTTATGGTATAATCTGGGTTGTTACAGTTGGTATCAGAGCGAACACGCTCCCAACTCTTGTGTAATTAATGACTAAAATAGAATGGCTTACTAACTAAGTGAGAGTAAATGGGGTAGAACAATTAAGAACTTGTTTGTTTATGCCTTAATGTTTCGCATTGTTGTTAAGTGTATTAGATGAGTTGTTCACGCACATGTATGTTTAAGCCTTAATGTTTTGTATTGTTATTAGTTGTATTACATGTGTTGTTCATGTATTCGTTTGTTTAATGCTTTAATATTTATCGTTATCAAGGGCATTAGATGTGTTCTTCATGTATGATTGTTTGAGCATGCTTTATTGATTTGAAAATTGGTCAATTTTGTAGATGTTTCTTTCATTTTACATACGTATCGTGTGTTTGGTTATACTTTGGTCACAACTTTTATTCCCTGATAACCCGATCTTTACTCTTATCGTACTTTCATCCTTTTGGATTACTTGGTGGTGTAGTCCCTACTTGAGGTGACTTCGAGGTTATCCCGTTATGACTGGTTGGGGAATTAAGTTAGGATTGATGGTGGTTAGGATGTTCAAGTATGGAAAAAAAAAGCGTTTATTATTATGAGTTTTGGTAACGAAGGAGTTTACTTTGGGATTATAGGTTGTTCAGATGAAGTTTACTTTGGAAATATTGGTTGCTAAGATGAAGTCTCATTTGGGATAAGTGGGTGTTAAGTTCTTTTATGTTCTTGAGGAAATCCTTGTTAATGATAGTGGATGATTATGTGGTATAAGATGTATGACTGTGGTTTCATAGTTTCACAAGAATTGAGAGATATTATGAGTAGATTTATCCTACGGTAAAATTTGGAAATAGCGTGATTTATGCTCTTAATCATTGCAATTGTTAGAGTTTGTCTTGCGTTAAGGGAAAGGTTATGCGAGTTATTTATGGATCGAGAATAAAATAGTGGCAATGAATTGAATGTTATCGTGGAGTTAGGATTGAGGACGTTGGGAATTTTTGAGATTATGCTCGTCTTTAATTGGAATATCATATTTGAGGAGTAAGAATCATAAATGGCAATCGGCGAGTTATGAAGGAATTTATGTTTTATCTGTTGAGAAGTTATTTATTGATCATAAGTTTTTAAAGGATTAATTAAAAGAGACGAACTGTAATTTATGGTCTTGTGAGATGTTAATGTGGAAGTGTTCTAAAAGCGTTGACTTAGTAGACGACCATGTTGACGATGATTATAATGGATCTTGATGTTCATCTATTAAGGGTATAAAGATTGGTTATGGATTGATTCATTAGGTGTGATTTGAGGGAGTTCTTGAGAGTGGAAGGACTTGAGAGTTTATGAAGGTCTTAAGAGTTGATGATCGGAGGAATGTAGTGACTATAAACAGACAATTATATAGAGATTTGTTGGTCCTGAGGTATTGTGGAGATATGACGGAAGGATGTTACGAGACGTTGTTACCTTGAGTGATGATTGTACGAGAATTGTAAGACCCTGGTTATCTGCTTTATTTATTTTATCTTAAGGTATCGTCTTCAGGTAGATAAACTAGTCTTGTAGTCGTCTATTCTTGTCATCCTTGCACGTGTTAACCATACCTCTTCTATTTGAGCTTTCAGACCAAAACTTTCTTTTTATCTTTGTCCTCTGTCTGTTTCATGTATCGATACTCTCTATTTATTCTTTATTTCAACTCTAGTTCCTTATTCTTTGAGTGTTGTAAATTACCCTTTTACATTGATTTCTCATTCGGCCTATACTTCCTAAAACTATGTGTTATTTTGCTTTGTGGTATTGCACAAAATCATTTTTGGGTTTACATGTTAATTATTCTTTCATAGTAACTTGAAAACTTTTAAATTCCCCCTTTAGAGCTACTTGTGATCATCTCGTAGTGGAAGTTTGGATCCTTTAGCGAGCAATGTTAGACGCTTCGAGTTTGATGTTTGGTTATTTGAGGTTGAGAACATGGTAAGAGAGTTGAATGAGAATATGAAGTGGGACAACGTATAGAGTTTTGGAGAAAGAGTATTAAAGGTCTTATTTGAGCTTTGAAAGTTTGAGGGTGTTATTATGTTGAGGGTACATAGATGTTTGGTTGTTCTATCTGGGGTTAAAGATGTTTCATTTAAGAGTATGAGTGATTATTTGAAGGACATAGATTCATACGGTTTTGTGGTGAATTTGCGATGTTGAGATGATATTAATGGATAGTAAACTGTAACTACAAGTTAAGGTCATAAGCTTGGTTATTATATGAGTACAAGCGATAAGATTTATATGGTCATATTATTATGATTTGATGGAAATGCGTTATCGATGGCAAGTGTGTGGTGGTGCATAAGTACTAGCTTAACTAAGGGTGTATAGTTCCTTGGGTGCTTAGGAATGTCGTGATCATAATTGTCCAAAGGAAAATGGTTAGGTCTTGTGAGTGAGATTGACGATTTTATCATCAAGTTGAAGTTGGATAGAATTATGACAGTTTAGTCAGAGTTTGAGGTTTGAGATTGATGACTTTGGATACTAGAGATATATCGAGAAGATGGTCTTACATGTTTATTGATTTTACATTTCAGTTGTTATTAATTGTTGGTTATATTCAATTGTTGTAAACATGACTGGGAGAGCATCTAGTTACTCCCGACTGATTGTCGACCCCCATTCTCAGCTTGAATGCTCGTCGTTGTTTGGATCCCATTCTCAACTTGAATGCTCGTCGTTGTTTACATGATGTTGTTTGGGATGCATCGAGGGGCGAGACGAATAATAAATTAGGATTTTGTTTACAGTTCTCTTGAGAAACTTTTAATAATGTATTAGTTTGGATTCGGATTTAGTATCGATTCGGATTGGTCAGGTATTTCCGCCACCTTGACCCTTTTACCTTTGTTATACTCTGATTTATATTTATAATAATATGTTATTTTATTTATGGTATAATCCGGGTTGTTACACCGTCTCACACTGAATTGATAGGAGTCCGTTTGACATAAATTTATAAGAGACCGACTAAACTTATAAGGGACTATTCTCACATTAAAATAATAGGAGATTGTCTCACATAATATTGATAGAGATCGTCTCAAATAATAACGACGTATGTAAAAGATTGTCTTAAATTATATTGACAATAAACTATCTCGCATGAAATAGATAGAAGACCATGTCACGTTAAATAAATATGAGATCGTCTTGAAATAGATAGATGAGAAGCTGTCTCACATTAAATTGATGGAAGATCGTCTTAAATTATAATGACGATCGTGTCTCATGTTAAATAGATATGATATCGTCTAAAATTAATTAGATAGGAGCTCGTCTCAATTAAATAGATATGAGATTGTCTCAATTAAGTAGATATGCGTTCGTCCCAATTAAATAAATATGAGGCCATCTCAATTAAATAAATATGAAATCATCTTAAATTATAATGATACGAGACCGTCTCACACTAAATGATATGAGACTATCTCACATTACTCGAAAATCGCATTTAATAAATTGTGAAAAACACTAACAAATCTATCCGTATACTCACTCATACATGTCCAATTTAAAATATTTGATATCTTCAGTATGCTATGCCAAAATACCAAGAGAATATATGATTATCATGGGTTAGACTGCAATACATGTACATTAACAAACATTCTATATTAAGCACACAAGCATGACACTTTATGATGGATATGGCGGCAATTCGTTAATAGATATTAAGCTTGTTCACATGTCAATACTCGTTAAAATCAAGAACTAAGAAATAATGATGTTATTAGAAACACGAAGATTACGTATAGCGATAAATTTGGTTAACAAATATTATGGCGATAAATTTGGTTAACAAATATTATCAAGAATAACATGCAAGTACTTTTCATATGAAATTTAATAATTCATGGGAGCAGTAATATAAGAAGCATGAAAAATACTCCCTCTTATTCTCAATAAATTCTCAATAAATGTCTCATTGTTGAAATAACACTAGAATTAAGAAAGTGATTTAAATAATGCAAATTATTGTTTGAGAGTAAGAAGATTGGAGAGAGGGTGTTATGACTAAGAAAGGTAATTAATTAATGAAGAGGTTAATTACTCCCTCCAATTTTACACACCAATTTTGTTCCCTCCATATTTATAAACACATAGCTGATGCTATGTTTTTTCATAAGACGATTTCGATACATAGACGGTTTTGCGTAAAAATAAAATTACATGAAGTAAAATTATTACACATAATTAAATTACGTAATAAAATTACATTAACTTAAAATAAAATTACATTAAACTCTAAAATGACATTAAATTACACAAAAACTAGGAGATCAGACACCATTTCAGAAACCGTTGAAGCACACTGAAGATCAAAATAGAAGGATGGACTTCAGATTAACCTTAGATTTCCTTCATCTTATCTTGATTGGCCTATTTGAGTTGTCTCATAAGCCAAGTTAACCCAAAATGTCAGTCCAAATGTTACATATCCATCTCACCAAGATTGAAATTTGACGCCAAAATTCAAATATGGAGCCAAAATACAAACATGTTTTATTATTGCGCCAAAACCAAATTCTCAAAAGAGTGCAAAGTTCTTTGTGCTATAAATATAAGGTGTATTTATTAGGGTTCATTGATAAGGTTCAGTCCAAAAAACAACTTTCAAATAAACAGAATTCAAACAAAAAGAATCAGAAACATTCAATGAAGAATCTCACAAACTTAGAAAGATCAAAAATTAATGAAACACTATTGGAAAACAGCAATAATGGAAAACCAAGGTATGGTATTATCAATGAACTGGCAGCAAGGTACTTAGTGGACAGGAAAACAATAACTAGGTTATGGATGGTAGCACAAACACAGAGAAATGCATCCATACCAGTGAATGTCAGCAGCAAAAAGAAAGGTAGTAGAAAAGTGGGGAGGGTGGTGTTAGATGAGGAGAAGCTCAAGTCAATTGATCTACTCAAAAGGACAACACAACACTCGGTTGCTGAAAACTTAGGGGTAAGCCAGTCAACAATTTCAAGATGGGTGATGTACTGATGTCAAAGCAAATCAGGTCACACACAAATGCATTCAAACCAGGTTTGACTGATAAAAAAACTTGCTAGATTAATTTTCAGCCTAAAACATTTACAATATCATGAATTAACTAAACGAGTTGTTTTCAAAGATCAAAGCAATATCATTCACATGGATGAGAAATGATTTTCTAAAACTAAACCTTCTACAAGGTTTTACTTGGGTAATAGTGAAACAGAACCTCATAGGTGTGCAGTCTAAGAGTTTCATAGAAAAGGTAATGTTCATGTGTGTTGTAGGAAGACCAAAGTATGGGTCAAATGGTGAACTTATTTTTGATGGAAAGATAGGTATTTGGCCATTTGTTATCCAAGTACCAGCAGCAAGAAACTCAAAAAACAGAGTTGCAGGAACATTAGAAACCAATGTACTGACTCTATAAACAAGCAAGTAACAAAACAGATGGTTATAAATTGTGTGTTACCAGCTATAAAGGCTAAATGGCCTGCTAATGAGAGTAAACACATAATTATTCAGCAATATAATGCCCGTCCACATTTTACCAATGATGATCCTGATTTCAAAAAGGAAGCAACAATAGATGGATGGCAGATTGAATTGGCTTATCAAACACCCAATTCACCAGACTTGAATGTCTTTGATTTTGGGTTTTTTAGGTCAATCCAATCTCTCCAACAAAAAAAAGGGCAATCAAGTTGGATGAACTTATTTATAACACAATCATTGCATATGAAGAACAAGATGTTCTTAAGCTCAAGTATGTTTGGATAACATTGCAGGCATGTATGCTTGAAATAATGAAAAAAAAAAGGTGGCATAACCATGTGCCACATATGCACAAATCAAAACTAGCAGCAGTTGGTTTACTGCCTGAATATCTCAATGCTAACATTAATTTAGTGAAAGAGTGCATACAATATGTATAGAATGTTGGTGATCCAAGCACTATAAGTGAATTAGTGAATTCACTTAGTAGATTAACACATAATGCAGAAAATATAGCAAGTAACAGTGACATCAGTAATGAACCAATATGGGGACATTGAACCTGTAGGCACCATTACTGAAGCAGGTGGAGGTAGTAAGGACCCAACATGGGAAAATCCTCCTGTTGGTAGCATTACTGACTGGTTCCTAGATTTGTGTGTAGGGGAATGAAGAAACTGATATACACATCACCATTATGAAGAACATTTTGAATAGTTAGAACTTATCAAAGACTGGATATTTATTAATGTCAACATTTTCGCAGATAAAGTAAGAAGCAAGGAGATCAAGCAATCAAGAAGGTCACACAGATGCATTTTGTAGAACTTTGCAACTCTTTTGTAATATTCAGTCTTTGACACTAATCCCTTATGTACTAAAAGATTAACACAACTCTAAAATTCCCGCCTAACTTATCCGCCTAAATAATATGCCTACTAAAGAAAGTGGTCCCACCATCATATCATCAATTGACTCCAATATAATTTTTTTCGATTCTATAAATATACTCTAATTTGATTTGCATCAAATAAATCATACTAGCAATTTTTTCTCCTTAAAATAAGCACCCTAGGTTTCTCTCTACTAAATAAGGAAAGTAGATTGCCATTAGAATAACTATATATTAGAATAACTGAACAACTATACATACATTAATTCTGACATAATTGCAAAAAAAAAAAAAAAAAAAGATTAGTTTAATTAACTGAATGTAAATCAAAATGGTATTTTCTCTATCGGGTGCCGTCTAGACAAGAGTTGTTTAAGACAAATCTATAATTTTTTTTTCCGCATTACAAACTATTGAGCCTTCTCTTTTACGATTCTATTAATATGAAACCACTACAAATAGTAAATTTCACCCTTAAATTTTCAAATGGGACTAAGTAGTAATAATTTAATTAAGTTAATCTCTAACATTACCATCTAAAAAACCGTGCATTATGGTTGTACTGAATTAACACCTAGCACTAGCATATTAACACTCTTAGTTCCTGTTGATTTCTAACACTCACATCTAATATTCACATTCAACATATAGCGTTTTCGTTGTGAAAATGTAAGGATAACATTACATATTTGCTTTTTGTTTGAGTAATATAAAGTGTGGAGTATTTTTTAAAGAATGTAATAATATCTATGTATTTTCTTATTACAAGTAAAATAACTTAACTTAAAGTATCGTTTGATAATAGTAAAACTTTTTTTCTACCTCTTACAAATATTATATTTATTATATTATAACATTAAATTAAAAGTAAAGTTAATCTATGCAAGTAATTTTATTGAAAATGCCCCTTTATTAATCAAATCTAAAAAATATCGTCTAATCGTATTAATTAATATAAAACTTTATAAATAGCAGATTTATTATATGTAAAATGATAAATGGTGTAACATTTCAATTGCAAATTTCTCTAACACAATCTTCTACAAATACCGTACTGTAGTACGGGATCTATTCTAGTTAAGGATATTAACTTCAGACATGAGTAATTGAGTACAAGTAGCTTTAGACTTTAGTAAACAACATTACTCAGCATTGTTGTACATACACAGCCTCATCACTACAAATGGTGGTGGCATTGTATATGAACAACAAGGTTGCAGACAATCAACTACCCTCACCATGAGATCATTGGGTAGATTTAAGAATTAAATGAAACAAAAATTACATAAACAACAGCAATATCATCACCAGTCCATCTCTAAGACAAAAAAAAAAACATTAAAAATAAATAAAGGAATAAAAAATCAACCTCCCTTACGAGTTGTCTTCGTTTATAAGACCAAAACCAGGCCAATACTTAGAAAGCTCCTCCATAAACCATCTTGTAATAACTAAACTTTTTCTTATGGCCACCGGATCTAATTCATCGTCTGAATTAGAAACAACATCAATGGGACATGCAACATCAAATATGATATCCCTTGCACTCTCCTTAATCTCATACTCCAATAAAACCCCAAACTCAGACCATTATCAACATAGATCTTCCACAAACGTTCTTCTATTCTCTGGAGATTAACGTCTGGCTAACCACATCTTAGCCTTCCTCTCTGAATCTTCTTTCTTCGTATTAACCATCTCCATCTCCTCAACCACGATTGTTACAGGAGCAATATTTGAGCAACATGCAACGACTTCAAACTCTTCAAGTCCAACATCAACCTCGTCATCTATCATCTCCATCTCACCATCACTCTTATCAAAATCTTCATATCTCTTCTCCATATCACGAAGATCAATATCAGAAGAAAAAGATTCAAATTTTTCCATTAATTTTGAAATTAATCAAAGGCGATGAGGAAGGTTATGAGTAAAATGAAGTGTTTGATGAAGATTAGAAGAGGAGATGAAGTGTTTGATGATAATTAAAAGAGGGAAGAATGGCGGAAGAGAGATAAAGAGAGGAAATAAGAGGCGGAAGAGAGAGAGCTAGGGTTTTCAGGGGAAGGGGAAGGAGACGGAAATAAAAGGCGCGAGTGGTTATGGATTATTCATATGGGCTGGGTTGGTTTTGTGTTTTAAGTAGATTAGTGGGTTTGGTTAGTGTATTAATTGGATGAGTTAAGGGTGGGTTGGGTGGTAATAAGTGAAAAGTAATAAGGGTAGTATAGTCATTTCATAAGAAAAAACGTTACCAAAAATTGACAATGGGACATTATTGTGAATAGACGAAAATGAAAACTGAGACATTTATTGAGAATAGGAGGAAGTATAAGGACATGATAGCAGAAAAATAATGACATGGTAGACCTTGAATGCAATGGACGTATGAAAATCATTTTGAGGGAAGCTCAATCGGTCGGGGTTTACCGTCGTGTTATAGAACAAGAAAGGGAAGAAACTATAAGAGAGAATTCAAAGAAAATAAATTGAGAGAGGGGAGAGAGTTGTCTTTTGTTCATCTTATATGGAGTATATAAAGTACATGTAGAATGAATTATAACCCTAGTTACATATACAATTACTATAATGGGTACAACTATACAAGTCCAAATGGACATCCATATACAAACTAATATTTCATAACATTATTATTTATTTATTTTTGAAGTAAATAACATTATTATTTATTTGCCTTTTTTATTTGTGAGGAATATTTTAATAAAAGACAAACAAATAATCGGACCTGTTCGAACTAATTCCGATTTGGGATCCATACATGATTAAAGTCGGTAAACCGTGAATGGGAAGACCGTCAAGAATATAAAGACCCCAAATTGATTAAACTCACCCTTCTCCTTCCACGGTTTTTCCCATTAATCATTCTCTCTAAAACCTCCCACGCTATTCACTCTGTTAAACTCTTCACAAACCCACATAATCAATCCCAAAAGTTTTAATAATGGAGAAACAAAGAGACAACAATGGCGGAAAACCACCAAAAAAGCAACCAAAACATAGAGTTTTTGGAGCAAACACATTTAATTTATCAGAAGAAACATCCTCTAAATTAATTGGTGGAATTGTTGAAAAAGGCATTATTTCAGACAATTTCACTACTCCTTCATCTACTTCTTCCTTCCCTTTAACTTCCCCTCTTCCTTTCCCTGTTGCCCGCCATCGTTCCCATGGTCCTGTATGTTCTTCCCCCTTTTTTTCAGTATATTTTGAGGTTTTTAATCTTTGGTTCATTTGATTATATCTGCAGCGTCATTTCATAGTTTTGATTTTTTTTTGGGGGTTGCGTATAATCTGTTGAATTGCGTAAAGATGCAGTTGTTTTACCAAATTGATTATGTTTAAGGGGTAAAGTTCTAATCTTTGTTGCGTTTATGGTTTAAGTACAACATGCTTAAATATTTGATCTTTTGGGTGTTCATTTTTGTACGGTTATAGTGCTTGATTGAGAAGGTGTAGCCTAGTGGTCAAGACGGAGATACTGGGGATGATATCTCGTAGGTTCGAATTCCCCTCCCCTATTATTGTGCTGCCCTTTGTGGCTCCTCTAGCACCAAAAAGGAAAATATTTGTTGCTTGAAGTTTTAACCTTTTGAGTCTGGCATGTATTAGATGGTCAATTGGTCATAGAATGTGTGCACTTTTTGGAGCTCTTGAATTGTTGCAATGGTGGGAAGTATAATTGGATTCCATTTGCGAGTGATGATGCTTTCTTATGTTGAAATTGGAGGAACTTAGATGCTCGTGGTTTATAATATTTTGGAAGAATAATTTGCATGGCATAATAGTTTGCCAACGTCTGCAGCATAAGGCCTCGTTTGGTTGCCCCCATAAAAATGGGTGAATTGGAAAATCCCATGATTTGGAAAAATGAAAGATGTTTGGTTACTCCAAATCATCCATTATGGAGGAGTTTAATTACCTAGTCTTCCCTAGGTAATTGGAAACTGCTGTGTCAATTCAATTCCAGGATGTGAACCAAACGCGTTTTAGATAATTCACATGAATTGGCCAATTCATGTGTTTTGTAAAATCATGGGAAACTAATTCCCGCATGACAACCAAACGGGGCCTAAATTGTGAAATATCAGTACGAGGATGTCACACTTGTAAGTAACAGTTGCAGCCTTGAAATGCGGCACGATCATTTTTATTTACCGTGTTGGAGATATTTTATGTGGCGTCCTGCTTTTATTAGCTTTGGAAGGTGTACCTTTCTTGCCCTGTGGAGTCATATTTCGTTGACCTTTGTTAACAGTGAATTTTTTGCGGAACTAGGGTTTATTTAAGGTTTATTTTGACTATCCCGTGACTGCGTTTCCAATTGTTGAGTTGAATGAACGACTGGTGTAACTTATAAGAGTAAGCTTGTGCACATCCCTGCCACTGCTAATTATACCCGTCATGCTTTTGTTCTTGTATTACATATGTATTTGGATTGAATATATGTGGTGAAATGTTGTGTGTAATTAATGAACTTGATATATGTTTCTCTTAGTGTCTTGCACTTTATTTGAATTAGTTTTGGTTGAGTGTTTCCGAACTTCTGATATGTTCATGTTTCATCAGCAAAATTTATGATGAACAAATTGATTCTCTTACAGCATTGGACTCCAGTGGGTCAGTTAGTGACTAGCGGTGGTGTTGGTGATGGTGATGGTAACTATGATGAAAATGGTGAAGAAAATGACCCTACAAATTATGACCCATTGGCTGATTTTGCGAAGCCTATTAAAATGAAAAAGAAGAAAGGACTGGATCTTAGTAGATGGAAAGAGGTTATTCGCAGTGATATTGATTCAAATATCCTGGCAAAGGATAACACTACGAGTATGAGAAATGGTGTGAAACAACAAAAGACAGGCGAACCTATGGCGAGAAATTTTGACAATAATTGCTTAGGTAATGACCAATCCATGGATATAGATAACTACAGTACATCAGATTTACCCGAGTCTCAGTTGGAGAGCTCCCCTTACAATGAGGTAGACATGGGGTTTGAAGATTTCTCCTCAACTGACATGGTTTCTATAGGGGACAAGAATCCCTCATCCACTTCTGAATCCAGCTGTCTAACTTATGAGCAAGGAGACATGGGTCTTGAAAGTCAGATTGATGCCGAAAATCGAGCGTTATTAAAAAAAATGTCTCCTGAAGAAATTGCTGAAGCTCAGGCAGAGTTGAGAAATAGGTTAAATCCCGAATTACTTAATCTTTTAAAGAAACGGGGTACAAAGAAGCTGGAGAAGAAGGGCAGCTCTGGTTTGAGTTCAAATGCTATAAATCTTCTGGGTGATAAGCAAGCTGATGGAAGTGCAGGTGGAGATGAAGTTTCAGTTCGAGAAAGTACTTCGCAGCTTCCAACTCAGATCATGCCGAAATTGCAGACAAAGCCAGATGAAGGCATTGTTCAGGATCCAGTATCGAAACGCAGCAGTGTATGGTCTAGTTGGAGTAAGCGGGTTGAAGCTGTGAGGAATTTGAGATTCTCATTGGATGGAAATGTTATTGAAGGTAATTGTCTCCATGTATCATATTGTGAGACTGCTGTACCCTAGTTATGGCTGTGCAGCTATTGAGAATGCAGCCATAACACTTGGCTCTAGATTAAAATGGAATAAAGCAAAATAGCCTGCCTAATTAGTTATGCTGCTTTTTACTATGAAGTGGCCAATCGTTCGACAATTTTCATGATGGGGTTTCTGTGAAGAAGTATCTTTATGTTAACAACATAGAGGTAAGGCTGCGTACTCGACTACCCCCTTACCTTGCAAATGGGAGCTATTGAGCAGTGGGGTATTATTGCTGTTGCTGCTGTAAAGTTGTACCATCATTCCTTATGTTATGAACCTTGGATTCATCGGGCAATTTTCATTAGATGTTGGTGTTTGTTACGAGCTATCTCGTCCTTAATTTTTTTTATTAATAATCCTATAATAAACCATTAAATGAAGATCTTATATTTGATTGCCACTTTGCTTATGCTGCGCTACAATGTTTGTTATCTCTCTTGTAGGTAGTTCTCTGAGTCCAACATATAGTGTTGAAAATGTTGCTGAACGTGATTTCTTGAGAACAGAAGGGGACCCTGCTGCTGCTGGGTATACTGTGAAAGAGGCCCTAGCTCTTGCAAGGAGTGTGGTAAGTACCACGGGACATGGCTTTGTTATAGCTACCTTCAGTGGAAGAATGTACCATCCCTATTTTCTTGACCTCTCCTTTCTTGGATGCTTCATACATGATTAGAAATCTACAATCTTATTCATATTATGTCTCTTCTCAGATTCCTGGACAGCGAACTCTTGCTTGGCATCTTCTTGAAACTATTTTGAGTAAGGCTTTGCAGGGCATCTGCAGAAGTGAGCTAGACTGCATGACAAAAGTCAGTGATGAGATGCACATTATCGACTGGGAGGCCCTTTGGGCTTATGCGCTTGGCCCAGAGCCTGAGCTGGCCTTGTCTTTAAGGTAAGCTCTGGGATTTATGGAGATTTTTTTTATACTCTTTTTTGTTCATGTAACTACATCTATCCCAAATTGATTATCTCCATCCGCCTTCGGCGGTCAACCAATGTCAAATACATTCATTGATTCCTCCAAATATGGCAACCATACAATGTAAAAATTTGTCATGTTTGATTCATCAAATCTATTTTTCATTTTATCATTTTTTGAAGTTGCAAGTATGACAAAATATTGGTCTGAGTCGACATCGTTTAACCGCTAAAGTCAAATAGGGACAATTTAATGGGTTTGAGGGCGTAATAATTTAGCACAAGTGAACTGACATATGCCAAGTCCGCAAAATGCAAGCTGGAATAGGGTTTAGCCAGAAAAATTGTAGGAAACCTTGCTATGATCATACACATAAACTGGGCTTCTTTGTGGCGTCAAATTTATGGGAAAAAAAATACTAGTCATAAGTTTTGACTTTGACACTAAAAGTTCGGGAGACATTATAAACAAGACCCCTGTTCTTTGCCCATTTCTCCTCCACCTGTACCTTATTCTTCTTGCTTGAGCATTCAGATTTTTGCTTGGTGTGGTTGTGGGAGCTACATGGTATTCAGACCTAGGATCAATTGTACAATAAGCAATGATAATTTATGGTGGTTTATAACTCAGTTTGCCCTGGTCTTGCATTTTAGGTTGGCAATTGATGATAATCACACATCTGTGACTCTAGCTTCTGCAAAAGTAATTCGATGCATTTTATCTTGTGACTTGAATGAGAAGTTGTTCAATAGTACAATGGTATGATTACTTATTAATTAAGTTTATTTTGCATGTCTCCTTTCATTCTCTTTTTACTAACACTTGATATTGAACCTGGTTGCTTTAGAAATTGGCAAGGATGGATCTGTATACAGCTCCTGTGTTTCGATGCAGACCTGACATCAAACATGGTTTCTTTGGTGGTGGATTTTGGAAATATAGCACTAAACCCTCTAATATTCTTTCGCCTGATGAGGAAGTTATGAATGACAAAAATGAAGGTGAACGTACTATTCAAGATGATAATGTCATCGCTGGCCAGGATGTGGCTGCTGGTCTAGTCAGGATGGAATCACTTCATCGATTTCGTTTTCTCTTAGAGGTATGGTTAATTGCATTTTAATCCCTATCTTATGTAGGTGCGTCATCAGGAGTTGATTGAAGCTTTTAGGTGTTCGTATCATTGCATTAATTATGGATTTAAGTATGTACCGGACTACTGCTCAACCAAAATACGATGTAATGATCAAGGTTCTGACGTTTACCGTGACGGCTTATGGGGTCAATATTGCCATATTGGTGATGTTTATAGTGAAATGACCGAGATTAGGCCGTGATGGCTAATTCCAAGACTAGTCTCAAACAGAGACTTAATACTATGGAGCCGATATGTTGTCATTATTATGTTTGTTGTTTTTATGTAATTATTTTAGCTTCTTTACATAGTTGACCAAAAGGGAGGTGATTGTCTTACTATAATTTTGTTCATTTCTCTTTAAGAGGTGGCACAAGGTCAGTAACTAACTGGGTGGGACCTGCTTCTGAATCACTAGGCCGTAAGACTGAATGTGAAGTTAGCTGAATAATGAAAAAGCAAGTGACAAGCTTTGTGCCTCCTCTTAGTTCATTTATTTTCTTAAAAAGTCTTTTCACATCAGTTTCTTTTTACTTTATATTTTTGAATTAGTTTTTTTTTTTTTTTTTATGATTATTATTCCTTTTCTTTTCAATTTGTATCATTCAAATATTTGATCAATTCTTTAAAAACAGCATTCCACATTCTTGCAACTTTCTTGTTCACATTTTTGTATATTTTGACGCCTGCTACTACTATTTCTTGCATCTTTGTGGCTGCTGTCGATTATGTTAATTTATGCTATATTGTTATGGATATTATTAAATGCAGACTGAACCGTCAGCAGCTTCGGAAGAATGCATATTGTCTATACTTGTTGCAGTTGCTAGGCATTCCCCAACTTGTGCAAATGCAATCTGGAAGTTTGAAAGACTTGTCCAGACAATTGTTGACAGATTTAAGAGGAATGACGTGGGTGCCAAAGTTAAATCTGTGACACTTTTGAGAGTAAGCATTTATTATTTTTTTATGTGAGTTCCAATAAAAATTTATTGGGTTTTTCTACATTGTACTCTTGATTTTTTTTGTTTGAAATTATACGTGGTATCCTTGCTTTTTAAAAATTATCAATGCTACCCCTACGGTCAATTTCTAACTCAACTGTGAACATGCCCACCACCAAAACCACTAGATCTAAGAGAGCATGTAAAAGTGTTACGAGGTTGTTGATGATGAAAGGACTACTGCCAAGAAGGTGGACATGAGTTGGAGAAGGTAGTGGGACTGCTGCCGTGGTGGTTGGGGTTTGGAGGAAAATGAGATGTGGTGTGGTGCACTTTTAGGTTGTACAGGGGAGGATGAATTGGAGGTTGTGGCCTGGTGGGTAGTGATATGGTAAATGTTTGGTTGTAGCAAGTGGGGGTTGGAGTGAAGATGTTTGGCTGTTGTAAGTAAGTGTGGGTTGGAGTAATCATTGTGCAGGGAAGTGTTAGCTGTGTTGATTTATGAGCAAAAACAGAGAGTTTGATGCGGGTCAATGCCTCAATGGTGGTGGTGATGGATTGATGGAGCATGATTTGTTAATGAGATTAAAGTTCATTTGAGAGGTTAAAGGAGGAGGTGATGATGTATTATGGTGAAGTTATTTGTGAGGTCGAAGGAGGTGGTGAAGGTGAAGGTGAATTTGGCTTCTGTTTGGGGAGGAATGTTGAGGGAGGAGTGATGTTTAGATTTGTTAGTGAAAGAGTCGAGGACAACTGAAGGGTAATAAGGTAAAATTACACCAATAAAAAGTCACATCACCATTTAACATAGTAAAGTGACAGAAGAAATACAGGGTCACTGTTGAGAGTTGCTAATAGACCTTAGGGGTACCATTGATGATTTTAAATATGCACTGGTACCTTGTAGAATTGAAAAAAACACGAAGGTACCATGTTCAAAAACCCAATTTATTTTATTTTGGGGAGTTCTTCACCGTTGTTGATTCGTATTTTTGAAAATTAGATATAGAGTGTGCAGACTGTCTTCTTTTCAAGGCTGTCTAGTTAGATATGAATATGTTATATTTAATACCCGTAAGCTCTATACAGTGTTTCATATCTAGATGTTAAGCAAACTACCATGATAGAACACATTTAAACTGATTTGTAATTCGGCGGGGTTGAGGAAATGCGGTATCCCAGTTTCTTTTTATCGGTAGTTGACTACCTTCTGTTCTTAGGTTGTCTCTCTATCTCATTTTGTTAATTATATACACAATGTTTGGTTAAGGATTTGTTGCTGTAATTGTTGCTAAAAAGATGTACTCACGTTGATTCCTTGTTTTTTCTTCTGTTAAAAGGTTTTAGCCCAATCAAGCAAGATCATTTGCATGGATTTTATCGATAAGGGGTTCTTCCAAGTTATGACATGGCAGTTATGCCGTGTCACACCTTTTATTGATGAATGGGTAAAGTTTGGGCCCGAGAAATCTAAACTAGCTTCACAATTGACGGTGGAACAATTACGTTTCTGGAAGGTCTGTGTCATGTATGGCTACTGCATTTCTTCCTTCACAGGGTTCTTTCCTGCCTTGTGCGTATTTCTGAGTCCTCCTACCTTCGACAAGCTTACCGAAACAAATGTCTTTAATGAATTTGCTTCCATAACTACAGAAACATACCTTGTTTTAAAATCATTAGCTGACACGCTTCCCGATCCATATTCATCAAATATTCGAAGCCAACAATTTCCAGGTGCTTCTGGCACTTATGTAGAAACTTGGTGCTGGAATGATGTTTGTCCAATGGTCAACTCAGCCTTACAGTGGCTAGAAGTGAGGTATGATACAACATTGCCGATTTTTTTTGACCAGCTAATTGGAGTAGATAACAAGTCTATAGACCATAATACTAGTGCATCCTCCTTGTTATGGATTCTATCAGCTATTACGCACTTCCTTCAAACCGTTCTCTTAAAAGCAACTCCAGCAGAAATCCTTGTGCAGAAAGGCTGCAGCACAAAAGAGAGAATTCTTCCCGAGCTTGTTTCTAAACTTGCACTTCAAATCATTAATAATGGTATTTTCAATTTCTCTGATGGAAACGACGGTCTCTCTAGAATGAGCGATTTAGTAGACAAGCTCTGCTACTTTAGACAAAAACCTGATCCGGAGGCGTCATTAGCTGCTGTATGGTGCCTAAACACATTAGTCCGTTTGGTACTTTCCGCCGATCATTTGGTTTGTCAGACTCAAGGCAAGGTTGGGTATAAACTGTTTGAAGGACTCGAGGCAAGCAGAGGCCTTCAGATACTTCATGATGGCATTTTTAAATCTTCACTACCCAAATGGGAACAAGTGGTTGATGAATTTATGAATATAGTCACTTCAGAATGGCATCATATCCGTCAGATTGAGGTGTTTGGCCGGGGAGGTCCAGCTCCAGGAGTTGGTGTAGGATGGGGTGCTTTAGGAGGTGGGTTTTGGGGCGTAAATGTTGTTGCTTTCCAAGCTGATGCGAGATTGTTAATTGAATTGCTTGGGCCTTGGCTTTCATTCTGGCCCATGGATCTTCCAGATGAAGAAAATAAGTTTATGGTGAAGATTGTCAATTCTGCTCTAGCATCAAGCTTGATGGTGGGTCCTGGGGACAAAATGACTCTGCAAAAGATATTTGACATCCTATTGGAAGTCCCTGTTCTTAAGTATCTTAATCAACATATTTTGCGCTTCCTTCGCCGTTCTCTCGGCAAGGAATCACTCGAGTGGGAAAATAATGAAGATGACTTGCTGCAATTCTGTAAGATTCTGGCTTCTCACTTTACTGATAGGTGGTTGGATGAAAAGAAGAAAAAGGAAAAGAACCCTGAAATGAAGGGCGGTCCTCACATCAAAAGCAAATCAATCAACGGAGTCGGTAATTCTTTGGGTACGATTCCCGAAGAGGAGGAAACGTCTAATGTCATGATTAGGGAAGATAGTAGCTCCTTAATGGTTGAGTGGGCTCGCCAGCGGTTGCCTCTTCCCAGCTACTGGTTACTTAGTCCAATCACGACCATTAGTTCTTTTGCTGAACCCTCTATGCAAAATACAGTGGAATTTCTTCAAGTTGCTAAAGCTGGACTTTTTCTTCTGTTGGGTATTGAAGCAATGTCTTCGTGCCTTCCCAATGAAGACAAATCTCCTGTTCGAAGCATACCCTTGATCTGGAGATTGCATTCACTGTCAGTACCATTACTTGCCGGGAAAGGTGTTCTCGAAGAAGAAAAGAGCAGGGATATGTTTGAAGCATTGCAAAGTCTCTATGGTCAACATCTAGATGAGTTACAGTTGAGTAGCATCAATGATGGGGGTTGTCTTAGGTTTCAAACTGAGATCCATGAGAATTACTCGACATTTTTGGAAGCTCTTGTGGAGCAGTTTGCTGCAGTTTCATATGGTGACGTGATTTATGGCCGGCAAATCAGTATTTATCTTCACAGACAGGTCGAATCTTCTGTGAGACTTGCTGCTTGGAATACTTTGTCTAATTCCCGTGTTCTTGAACTGCTGCCACCTTTAGATAAGTGTGTGTCTCGGCCTGAAGGATACCTGGAGCCTGTTGAGGTGTGTCTTTACATTTTGGCCTTTGTTGAAAATAGTTCTATTTTCATTTCCGTTGGAACCATAATAGTTTATTATCTTTGAAATAATGACGGAATATACCAAAATGGCTCACCAAATAGTTTGTGCTTCTAGTGTTGTGAAGTAGCAGTCGGTCAATGTTATTCACAAGTCAATTTTCATGTGTGTTATCAGAAAATATTTTCGACTTAGGTCATAGGGGTAAAACTGCGTTTATGCAACCCCTCGTACCTTGTCGCAGGCGGTAGCCTTTTAAGGCACTGGGTTAGTATTACCACCGTTGATAACTGATAATAGTTCTACGACTTCAAGAATGATCAATTGTGATCATTCGAGGATGTATTCCTTGCTCAAAGTAGGCAACTTTATCTTTCCAAGTAACATTCACGAAAATGTATGGACCCCTAAACACGCCACAACTAGCTCTTACATAAGTGAAATGGAGGTGTTATTGGTTGACCGTTGGGGTTATTCATTCATATCGTTTGCCCCATAAAAAAGAACGATTATTCAGATAGATGGGACTGTATATATTGTGACGAGGTTTTGACTAAATCTATTCTGCATAAAGGGAGATCTCTCTTTTTTGTGTTATTTGTTTGTTTTCATTTTGAAATTGAGAGATTCATTTACTATTGCTCTATACAGGATGACGCTGCTATTCTTGAAGCATATGCAAAATCTTGGGTTTCAGGAGCACTGGATAGATCAGTTAGAAGGGGCTCCGTGTCATATACAATTGCTTTACATCATTTGTCGTCCTTCATATTTAGCAGTTCTGGTGAAGAGAAGTCGTTGCTGCGAAACAAAATTGTAAAATCAATTCTAAGAGATTATTCACGCAAAAGGCAACATGAGGTATACTCTTCGACCATTCATTTTACGTAATCTTCATTTCTATGTAGTCTTTTGTAGTTGGTAGAGATATCTTGCTCCAAGGTTCTCCCGTGTTAGATTCCAATGGTGTCTCTAAATTGAGTTTTCTCACATTATACATTCCAATGGTAGAAATATCTTGCTTCTAGTGCTTCCATGGGTGGGGGAGGTGATTTCGTGGGTGAGGGAAGATTCTTTTCGGTTTTTGGGTGGTGGTTGTGTGGGTGGTGTGAGATTTCGAAAGGGAGAGGGGCGGCTCGACAAAGTATTGGCGTGTGGCCGGCGTCGGTCAGGATGGTAGGTTGTTGTGGCAGGTGGAGGTGGGTGATGACGGTGTAGAAGAAAGTCGGTGGTTATTGTGTTTGTCTTATTCCCTTTCATGGATGAACCAAACGAGTAGGGAAGTTAAGGGTAATCCCCATTCCTTTCCCCTTGTTTCCCTTTACCTTTCCCTAGTTCGCACCAAACTCCCCCTTATTATATTTTGGCTATTTGATAGACGGTAATAGAATACCTAATCTTCATGCATTTGATAAATTGATAATAGTGAGAGCTATGATGTCACACCCATAAATCTCATTCATAATAAAAATCAGATGGAAAATACTCCCTCCGGTCCAAAAACATTGTTCACCTTACTGGTTCATTTATTTTCGAAAGTATACCTCCTTTTTTACTTGATATTTGAAGGCAACAATATTTTCATTTACTTCATAATGGGCAAATTGGAACCGTTAACCCATATGGACAACATTTCTGTAAAATATGCATATGTTAGCTAGTTTAGCCGGTAAGTGATCATTATGGTACTAATGACTTGGCTCAAGTCTATCAACATTGTTCTTGGGGTTCCCCTTGCACAAAAAAATCTCTATTTAATATAAAGGGCATTTGTTTTGAACTTGTATATCCCTCAAAAAGAGCTCAACTCCCGTCCATCCACCCCAAACTACCACGTTCTATTTTGGGTAAATCCATGCCAAACAACCCATTCTATTTTAGTGATCCAAATTTCCAAAACTTTCCTTATAAAGTACCCAATGTAACAAAAATCGACATCCAAATAACACCAATTTTTGCTTTGTATTCTGGTTCTTTAGTAATTTAGTCATTATACATGCCCACGTACTCACCTTTTGTAATAAGTTCATATTCTTTTAATATTTGTGCAATGAACTCTGGGATAGTTTGGTGTGTACTGAATTTATTTCGCGTAATTGTCATTCATTCATTAGAGGACTAGAACTGTGTGTCAAAAAGAGTGATGGAAAGGCGCCCCCAAAAGGGGGAGTTTACTTCTTGCATTGAATGTATACTCTTTGCTAAAACCTTACTAGAATTACAATCTAATTTGAATCAAGGCTAATGTAGTAGATCCTTGTAATTGTAACAAAGATTATATGTCTCTAAACTCTAAAACAACCTAAAAGTAATTTGTTTTGAAGGCGCTTCCCATCCCTTAGTTTTGTAGACGTTACCAGAATTTCTTATGACCATCTCACTTTCATGATAATCTTACAATGAGACAGTCTCAGAAGTATTGTGCTCTAATAGTTGCTTAACTGAAAAAATTCGTTGCAGGGCATGATGCTAGATTTGATAAAGTACAACGGCTCTACCACAATTCTGAAGTCGGAGGAAAATGTCGCAGCGTTGTCACTGGCAAACTGTACAGGTCCAAGGTTGGAGGTATTAAAAGAAGCCTGTGAAGGAAATTCGCAGCTTTTGACAGAGGTAGATAAACTCAAATCAGCCACCGAAACATGCTAATCGGCGTTATAGACTAGTTTGATTTTGGTTTAGATAGACGGAGATGTGAAAATACTATTCAGAATTCTTTTTGTTTTTGCTTTCCCTGTAACACATCACTCTCATCTGCTGAGCCTAGAGCAAGCCCTCTCTGATGTATAGTGTGTTTTTCATAGTGCAAATGTTAAAAACTTTTTTAAATGGCAATGTCATTGAAGGATAATTTCCTACTTATTGAAAATTTGTATTTAAAGCAACTAGGTAGATTTATTGACCCGATAATAACCTGCACAATTAGGGTAAAGACTTTGACCGAGCAGTAACCCGATCCGCAACTTGGTAGATTATATTGAAAATTTGTATTTAAAGCAAATGAAACTAGTATAAAATATGATAGAATTAATCTAAACTTTCAAAATTTTGAAATAAAGTATGCTTATATTTGTTTTACAATAAGTCTTCCTTGTGACGTTACAAATGATTAAAGTGCATATGGAATCACAAATGATTTGTCTTATTAGGCCATGTGGGGTTTTATTTGACCCGTTATAAGCTTGTGACGGATATCGGCCGTCACAAATGAGAATTTGTGTTTGTTTTAAAGCATGGTTTTACCCCATTAATAATTACTCAAATGATTAGCATATAAATATAGTCATTATTTGGCGGTTGAGATCACATGTTCCACTTTTATGTCTCATCTTGTGTTTCACTATCTTCAAATCTTGACAAATCACACATAAGATAATAGAAAATAGAAACTACTTTTTGTGCCCGTGAAAATCACAGGTGCGTTTGAGATTAATTGTGTAAGCACGCGCTTAATGTAACCTCGTTTGTTTGGTACATATTGCCATCTTTATTGCCTCCACTGACACGCTAAAATGTTGTACATGAACTGTTCACGTATTTAGGTTTCATAGTATTATAATATTAGACGGGTAAGTAGATGTAATAATGTACGAATGTAACCTAGAATTAGTTACTTCACCTTTAAAAAGTACTTCCTCCATTCAACTCCACTCTACCACTTTACTTTTTCACGTTTGCCAACGCGCATTTTAAGCGCTAAATATCATTAGCTACGTATTTGCAAAAATTATAAATGTTAGATATTTTTAATGTCCTCGTAAAGACGAATCAAACAAGACCCCACATGAATATATTTTCACGTGTTGTATTGAGCGAAAATTGAAATTAAAAACTTATTTGTGAATAGTGTAGAAAAAGAAATAGGTAGAGTGGAGTTGAATGGAGGAAGTATGACATAAAATTATGTCAAGTGAATATTTGATATTTGCGTAGCCTATTTTTACCATTGACCAATGTTTTCCTATATACTCCGTATAACGCCTGAGCAATTATAAACTTATAGTGTCACCTTTTGGCACTATCGTTATATTTGATAATATTACGATTAATATTTATACTCCAATCCAAACAAATGGTAACACTTACTTTTTGGCACTATTCATGGTCGTAGGGAATCTTTAATATTATTCTTAATCTATAAGGCAAAATATAGTCATGTGAGATCTTGTTTGATTCATCGTCACGAATGCTACAAGAATATCAAATTTTTATAATTTTTAATAATGTGTAACTAAAGATTTTCACGTTGCAAAACGTGTCTCGACAAATATGATAAAGCAAGTGTTACCAAATGTGATAATGTATGTGTTTATATATCTAATACATTTTTCATTTCCACACTCTTACGTTTAAAAAACAATAAAACCAATTCCATCCCTAAATCCTAATTTGATTATAGAAAATGTATTTGATTTGTTTATTAGAAATTATTGATCATATTCGTGTTTTTCTCCTTCATTTTTTAGTATTTATTTCCGTTTTATTGAGGAACGGAGATATTTAAGGTTTACTTTGATCAAGGTGGTTATCTTAAAGTCATGCATAAAAAGAGTGTCGGTGAGAAGGATACAATAATGGTGAACAATTGGACAATGGGCGAGAGAACTGGTACTTGAAAGTTGAAATGTTTCTAGGAGGGGCATTAAAGCGGATTGATGGTGACTTGGAAGAGGTTGATAGATTGATGATAGGCTAAGAGAGGGTGAGTGTGTTGGTGGTGGAGTAATGCATATTTGTTTATTTTTCAAAAATGAGAAAAAAACGGTATACAATTTATAACACTCTTTGTTTCCGCATATATTTTTCTCTTCACGCAATTGTTTTTTTTTATGTTATTTTTGGAGTTTTTTTTCTCACTTGTTGTAGCACGTATTTTTTTTTTACTTTAATTTGTTTTGTTCTCATCGAAATGCATTTTATTTAAAATGTTGCATAAGACGAATTTGGAAGACGATATATTAATTCTCTTACGCTATTATAGTATTTTAGGATGTTATATGGAAAATTATGTTAAGACATTAATTTTTAAGGTCTCGTTGTGTATCCAATTTATACAGTAAAACATAGAGTGATGTAATATGATTTTTATTTGTCATATAACTGATTTTGACAATAAAATCTAAAAAAGTTAATTTTTATTTTTATTTTGATGTTATATAATTTACTTTAAAATTAAAATCCATATTTTAATGTTTATTATGCTCTAATTTGTATTTAATGCTAGAAATATATTTAACTTTTTCTTTTTCATTTTAAACAATAAATGGTAATGATGTGCCTTAGTTGGTTAAATATGTTGGTGTGTCAATTAGATGAGTATTTAGTTTGTGTTTTAATTATTATATATATAGATAGTAATAATATATATAAAAGTGTTCATGTGTCAATAGAAGAAGTGACGAGACACAAGATGAGACACGAAATAGGACAGAGGATTTGCACTAATTATTTGGGCACGTACGTCAATATGTGTAACAATTAATCAATTCAATACTTTGTATATTGTTGCGATAGAAATGTTTATTTCTTATTAATGTCATATTTTAAACTAGACCAGAGAGTTATAAAATTAAGAATAATAATTATAATATTATATATATAATAATTAAAATTAATGAAAATGAACATTTGAAAAAGGACACTAATATAACATATTTATGGGGTACCCATATTTTCACGGCATRTATGAACTAATTCACGGAAATATATGGGTGATATACCCAAAGCACCCTTTGAGGTGCACTGCAAATATTCTCTTCTGGTCCCACAAGACAATTTTAAGGGGCGTGCGTTGAAATTCTCCGTGGCTTAGTACACACTTACCGTGGATTTATGGGAGCCCTGTTTATGACCCTAACCCGATCCAAAACTCGTATAAATCCGACCATACACACACGTGGTTTAAAAATTAGAAACTCGTATAAACTCAACCCGTACATACCATATTTTACTCGATGGCACTGATGGGTCTTTGGGTCAAGTACATATAGGGTTAGTTCGTGTCGGGTTATTTCAAGTGGGTAAGATCTTCGCATTATATGGACATGTCGGTCAGGTTATTTCGAATTTCAAGTCCATTTCGGTTTTGTTATTATTACATCAATTCAGATGCAGTGTATGCGTCATCAAGACATTTTAACATCGTCTTTGGGTCACTTCATTTTATTTCGATTTCTATCTTATGTACTCTAGTAGTTTTAATGGTAATACGGATAAACTAACTGCACAACAAGGTCAGCAATCGAAATAGATCTGAAATCCAAAAAGCTCGACTTAATCTCAATCCAAAAGGCTCGACTCATATTATGCTACGTGTTATCAAATTGAATGACCCGGTTGAGATGTCTAATTTAACATTAGTTTAAAAAAATGTTTGGTCAACTTGTCTTTTCTACTCTCTCTGTCCCGGTGATATATTTACACTTTCTTTATTTTGTGAGGAAGAAAAACAGAAAGTGTAAACATATCACTGAGATGGAGGAAATATTTGATTAATTTTGTGTGCCGATTTATCCAAAAGAAATACTCCCATTTTAACCAATTTGTCCCATGACTATCTAACCAAATTTATATTTGACCTCCACTTTTTTATTTGTAGTTTGGACGAGAATTATGTCTGATGGACAACATTCTTAGAGACTAGTACTAATTTTCCCAACAAATGTGCTGATTCTAAACGATTGTTTTAACATCTTAAAGAATAGGTCTTTATAGCCCTAAGGTCATATCGATATTTGTGTTATCGTTGTTACTTCCACAAAATATTTACGTTACCACGAGTCGCACCTCTAGCAACCCGGTTGCACTAAGATTTATTCATGGTTTGATTAAGTTTTTCTTGCAATAGAGTATAGAGCAAAGCATAATGTTACATTCCTTAGCAATAACGTTTATTCCTAATACAAGAGTTAGGACAAAATTCCATATCGACCAAATAAACATGTATAAAGCAGAGATAGATATAAATAATGAGCCACAAACAATTAACAAACTACTTACCTGCATGCGTTCGCTCAAATAGAAAACAATGTCGGGCTTGGTTTGAGTTCGCTCATATTTAAAAGATCAATCTTAACCACTTATAGTCTAGTACACACACTTGTTTATTTTTGTCCACCCATATAGCCATATCGATACATATTTTTATCATTGTTACTTCCACGAAATATTTACGTTAGCACGAGTCACATTCTCACACCTTTACTACTCTATAAATAAATAAATCAATATAAATATATATTTGAGGCTTTTTTCGAGCGACGTGGTAGTCTCCAACTTTTTTAAAACACTTAGTATAATAAATTATTTAAACCTTTTCTATTAGAATTAGGAGCTAATTAATTATTATTAAACTTTTTCTATTAGAATTTACCATTTTTTTATTAGAAGTAGAAAAATAAAATTAATT
>VHZZ01000346.1:164221-180219 GCA_009801015.1 Silene noctiflora
TCCCTTGTGTATTCTTATATCGAGATTATGATAACGATATTTAAATCGTCATCGTGAACGCACTATTGTTGAGGACACTCACTCCAACACTTTGTTCCATTGTCTTAAAGCTTGCTTCAAGCTATACAAGGATCTCTTAAGCTTGCACACTTGTCCAAATTTAACTAAGTATCTATGAGGACCTTTCATATATACATCCTTATCCAAAAAGTCATGTAAAAATGCATTATTTATATCAAACTATTGTAAATTTCACCTATTTACTGTTGCTAAAGCTAGCAGAGTTTTCAATGCGGTGAACTTTGCAACAGACGAGAAAGTGTCCTTGTTATGTTTGACCTTTACTTAGTTATAACCTTAGCTACCAAACTAACTCTGAATCTTTCCACAGTACCACCGGGTTTACATTTAATCTTAAAGATCTATTTTGAGCCAATTGATTTTTGTCTTTCGGATAAATCAACCAGGTCCAGGGTCTGAGTACTTTCTAAGGCCTAGACCTACTTGTTCATTGTCTCTACCCACCTTTAATCTAATACAACTTGCTTATAAAAATAGGGCTCAGACTCTTGAATAGTAATTGCAAAGGATGCAACATACTCAAATACAAAATCCAGCAAACCTTGTAAAACAATGGTAGTGACAGACTCTGAAACAGGCCCAGTGTTCTGCTGAATAAGTAGCTTAAATGGACAGTGATATGATTGTAGTTTAACAGCCATTTAATTGGTTTAGGTCTAACGGACCTTCTTACCATTAATTATAACAACATCAGTATGATTATTAGCACTGCACTACTAGTACTATTAGGTGAAATATTATCATTTACATTCAAACTGATACAGGTAGAATTATTATTAAGAACATTAGAATATTATCTTTGTGAGTATTACCTACTCACAAAGATTTGCTTGTGTTGAGATCATATAATCTATATCCTTTTAGGTTATGAGGATAACCTAAAAAAATGCAGTTTCTATCCCCAAAGCGTCTCCCTTGTGACGGAAGAAATCCGTCACAAATGAAGACGTGAGACAAAATGCCCCACTTGTCCACTTGCTTTTCTCTCTCCACTTGCTTTCCTCATGGACATTTTGTCTCACAAAATGGTATCCGTCTTCATTTGTGACGGATATCTTCCGTCACAAATGAGAATTGCTGTTCTATCCCTATTACCAAATTTATATTTGTATGTGAGAGGCATAATGGCAAAACAATATGAACCAAAGACCCTAAGATAGGAATAAAAAGGGGTTTGTCAAAAAAAGAACAACATACAAATATAAGTTTGGCGGTAGGCATAAAATTTACCAAGAGAGTAATTGTAATACCCGACCTTTTGGGTTGACCTTAGGGACGCCTGAGACTAGTGGTAGACCTTGAGGAATCGGAAGAACCATCTATGAGTGCTTTCAAGGACGCAAACCTTATTGAGAGTGTGTTTGTGGTCTGAACTAGATTAAGTAGGTGCACTTGACCGAGTACATTAGAGTATTCGGCCGAGTGAGACGGTCTGGGATGTTAAATGCGCAGTTTGATTTCAGGACTTAATGAGGAAGTATATATAGGCTACGAACAATAGCCCTCGTCATTTATCCACCCTAAACACTCTCTAGAACCCTCTTACCTCTCTAAACCTCATAACCATCTACCTTGGAGATGAAGCATGGAATTTGGGAAAAGTACATTGCCTTTGACCTTTCGTTTGCCGATTTCCGATTGTAAGTCACTATTTAAGTTATAACTGGTTTATTTTCTTTAATATAATTCATCGTTGTTAAAAAGAAAAATTCCCTACTTAAACAAAACTTGTTTTTCTTATTGGTCGAAGTCAGAGATCAATCACTTATCAATTGTTTGAGAGATGCAAACTCCTTTACTAACACCAATCAACATTATATATTCAAATTAGATAATACTTCCTCCAATTCACACCAAACTCCTCACTTACTATATATGGATCATCTACACCAAACTCCTCCTTACCCTTTTAAGTAAAAAGTTTGACCAAATAATCCTTATTATTACCATTTATTTACACATTTGCCATCAACTTTATTCCTCCAATCCACACCAAACTCCCCACTTACTCATCATATTCAATACCTATTTTACCCTCATTTTTTCCTTGTTTCTTAAAACATGTGAAGATCTATATGGGTAGTTTGATGCGGATTAGAGGGAGTATTGTTTTCAATCGTAAATCTATAAGCTACTCCGTATAATTTAACACGGACAAGGTCATGAGATGTACGTATGAACGCCAAACTCTAAACCCTGCATGTTGCCGTAAAACCATTCCATGTTCATAACATTGATCAAGTTATAGATCAAGTTCGTAGAGGAAAGTAGGCCAGGGTGTCTTCCATAGTACTTAATTACAATTTTTTTTTTATGACGGACAAAATTCGTCACAAGCGTGTGATGTAAGATAAAGAAGCAAATGGGAGAGGGTTGTGAGAGATTACAAGCTTGTGACCGTCACAAACAAAAGGAATTGATACTTAGGTGTCGCTTATTTGCCATACAAATATTAATTTCCCATAATTTTACAAAACACGTGAATTTATTTGGTTTACCAAGTTTTTTTTTTTTTTTTATTTGGTTTACCAAGGAATTCATAGTACGAAGTACCTACAAGGCTAGAATTTACTAGAAATCATACTTTCACACGTAGTATGGAGTCTTACATTTATGGTAGCAATATAACCAAGATGAAAATTGCTTAGAAAATTATATTTCATAAGAGAAAGAAGTGTGACCAACTTTATTAATGAGCAATTTTAGTTTATTCAATTATAATTCAGAACCAAAAACCAACGGATCTTTGATTCCATTAGAAAGTAGAAGGAGTTTCAAACTTTCAGACGAAGTACTCTGTATAAAATTGTTGGGTAGATGACATGTGGAAATTTCGCTATTATAAAGGAAAAAAAGTTCCAACGAAATTTCAATCGACCCTGGATGATTTTCATAAAATAAAGTCCTGTGTTTTTTTTTTTCGAAAAATAACCAAACAACTATATAGTCTCGACCCATTTAACGCAAATTCTTGTTTCAGATGGTTACTTTTCGTCTGAAATTTTAGACGGACATACGTAACTATTTTATGGTTAGATGTAACCACAATGTTATTTATAGTGACTTGTTTTTCAATAGTGATGACATTTAACTGTAAAATGATTACAAAATCCTGTCTTATTTGAGATCAAAATAATCCGTCTAAAGCATCACCAACCGCCAATTTAAATACACCAATTTAAGAGTAGAAATTTTATGTAACGGGATTGAAAAAGTTGAGACAATGATATGTTTTGAAAGAAGAGAAAATGATGGATATGGTAATGGATAAGATAATAATGTCATGGCATGTTCCCTTGCAATTTTGGACATTATATATTTATATCTTAATTAACTTCCTCAGTTGGATCCGACCTGATAAAAGCCTTTTATGGGATAACCATTAAAACATTTGGTCCTACAATAATATATAATCATATTACTTTTTTCATATTGGGGGAAAGTCTTTCTATATGTTGGCGTATATAATGGATGGGTAGGATTTTTTTTATAAAAATTATCGAGTATTATTATTCCTTATATAAATAAAACTAGTTTATATTATACGTATCTCAATTTCAATCATTTATTTATCTTTAATTATAATATTTCTGAAAAACATTACAAAAATAAACTTGTAGTAATTGAGATAGAGAGTATTAGATTAGACATTTAGTTATTTTATCTTTAAGTTGGTTAACTAACATATCAATGGGGATTATGTCAAAAACAAAAACAGATACATGATTGATAATAGATAAAATGAGTTGATTTTGTACTATTTTCTCTTTATATAGATGTTCCCTCTGTCTTTAAAATATCTTCCATTTTTCATTATTTTATTTACCTTAAATTACATGGTTTTTGTATTTTGGAAAATAACCGAGAGCAAGAGGGAGTAATTAATTTACGAGTAGTTTTTAGTGCATGTTAGAAAATATTGGAAAAGTTAGTGAATATAGAAAATATCTAAATTGATTGCCCTAGTACATTAAAAACTCCTCCGGATACATGAACATAGAAGAAGAACATGTTGAGTAAGTAGGAAGTCATTGTTTCAAATTTTCTTGGTTGAAGTTGATTTTTTAGACATGACTTGATCTGTTCCGATTAATAGTTCAAACATGGGCACTCCTTAGTAGTAGTGGTGTATGTAACAAGTATGTATTAATCACAAATTCTCGTTTAAAAATGTATTATCCCTCTTAAACTTAAAACGAGTTACGTATCATACGATTTATATATATATAAGATGAATATATTGCTATATTTTATGCTGAAGACGTATAATATCGTCTTAAGAGAGATTTTCCGTTTTTGTATAATTGCTGTAATAAGACTAATAAAAAAAATACTAGTGTATGTATCATTATGTATGAATGTAGGTAGGAGTATAGGATAAGCTATTATAATGGTGGTGTTTTTTCTCTACTAATCTGGGAATGTATTCGATCGCATATTCTTTCCAAATTCCAACAAGGACATGTCGCCGCTTCACATTAGGTTAATCTGCCTCCATGCCATCCTCAAAGGTCACTTTGACTCAGCTTCCACGTGTTACGCCTTGTTGTCTACACGTGCTTTTCACGAGCAAGGTTGCATTGTATACTTCCAACTTTCCTCATTTTCTCCATTTTCAATAATCAGTCGTACTTCCTTTAGAGGAGCTTACAATGTACTCGCGTCGAGGGTTAGGAGTGCCGGTACCCAGGCCCCTAGTCTCTTCGTATTTATGTTATTTAAAATAGAAACTTAAATTCACCCTTTATTCTTTCAAATACCAATCTATTTTAACTGGACAAATTTTGGATGACTAAAGGAGCAAGCCACTTTTTCATGTAGCGACTTTACTCAGGTTTTTAAAAATCTAAAGTTAAAAGTGGACTATTCGCGAGAAACAATTTGGAATGAACGTTAATATGATAACTATCAAGCCGTTTTTAGAAAATCATTAAAGCAAAAATTACAAGCATAATTTGATAAATTTACTTAATACTTTACATAACAAAAATCAAAGTTTATATATTTTGCATGACCCCAATTTTTTAGTACACCTCTTGAAAAAAAATGATATATTATTATTATAAGTTGCATTTTAGATATATAGGCATAATTGGAAACATGTCCTAAAAACTTTAGACTAATCCTAAATATAATTAAGAAATAGTCTTAATTGTTTATTTATGATAAAAAAACATTGACCAGCTAAATCCAGCCCTCTTTTGTTAATTGGATGAGCATTAAGTCATAATCCATGTCGACGCGGCGACGCCTTCTCAGATGATCCGCTTTTTCCTACTTTCCCACCAAACTTATATAAATATACCCCGCAACATTTTTAAAAAAACTAACCTCAAACCATACTCCTAATATTCAAAACCATAATCTTGCATTATTAAGGTAACTGAAAATGGTGGTGGAAAATAATGAAGGAAGTTGCAATAATAACAGTAGGGTAACGCCATTGATGACGGCGCATATTAGCAAGAAGCAGCGACAAAAGATGGAGGTATATAATGAAGTGCTTCGAAAGTTGAAGGAATTAAATCATTCTGAAGCTATTATTCCTGCTTTTGATGACCAGCTTTGGGCTCACTTTCACCGTCTTCCTCTCAGGTACACTAGTTAACCTAACCATAATTATTGTGTAAAACCGTCTTACAGTATGAGGCCACTTGTTTTTTTTATATAAACACTCCTTATTTATTGACAGTGAAAAATGTGTTTTCAACTAATACACGGATGTGGTTTGAACCCAGATCCTGAGTACCACCCCTCGTGATTATACAATTTTGGATTTGGAGCCATAAGGCTTAATATGATGCTGACGGGATTTGAACCCAGATCATGAGTATCAACCCCTCGTGATTTTACCAGCTGGCATATGCATGCACGATTTGTTTGTTTTAGAGATGAAGTTATTATTTTTTGGAAAATTTGGTGGTGAATGGTGATGATATGTTATAGGTATGCGTTGGATGTGAATGTGGAAAGAGCTGAAGATGTATTAACGCATAAAAGATTGTTGCTTCTTGCTCATGATCCTAGTAATCGACCAGCATTTGACGTCCGATTGGTTCAGGTTTGTTGTTTGATTATGTATTTTTCGGAAACACAAGGGTCAGACTGTGTATCTCGGGCTAATCTTGTTTGGTTATTCGTATTTTGATGTTGCATGTTTGAATTTAGCTGTGTTTTCGTTCGAAAAATTAGTGTGTATGTATAGTTATGTGTAGGGTTTATATTTTGATTGCTAGTATAATGTGTGTGTGGAAATCAGTGGAATTGTTGGCTGACATGCAAAGTTTTGGATTTATGAGCATTTGTGTACTTGAATAATGTTTCAAAGCTACTGTGTTTTTGTTTTGATCATGGTGAATCATGAATGTTAGGTAGTTTGTGTAGAGAAAATCTTACCTTGTTGAATCAAAAACAGTTGATCTGGTGTAGCTTTTTTGTTTAATCGACGTTATTTTCTGTCGCTTTTATAATTGATTTTGCGAATTAATCCTAACACGTAAAATCTTGGGCAGTTTCGTATCAGGTTGATAATGGTCTTGGAATTCTGTTAATTCTGGGTTATTCAGGCTTTCGTTTGGTTGTATCGTACATGTACTAATGGATGTTGTTGCTACTTTGATTAGGTTCCCAATGCGTCTGATACAACAGCAAATGATACGAATCTGGAATCTTCTCCTTTTGCACGGAAAAGGTTCGCATGCCGATTGCTTATAACTTGCTCTATTGTTTCATTCCGGTTCTGTTGATCTTATCACTGTGCTGATCTACTGCCTCTTCTTTTGTGATGTGTTTACTGTTTATAGTCATCCACCTCCTTCATTTGGTTCATCTCCTAATCTTGAAGCCCTTGCACTTGAAGGAAAACGACTTGATGACGTGGAGGAGGATGATGCACACGCGAGTTCAAAGCTTCTCCGGTAAATGCTACTAGGCATAATTTCACGTTTTTCTTGTACAGTGGTTGGTGTGTGCATAATTTTTATGTCTTGTAACATACAATTGGATAAAAAATTAACGTTTTCATATTCGGTTTGAATAAAGAGTAACGTTTTCATCTGAACTCGTGGCCAAGAGTGATAACCAATCAAATTTTTTTTGTTCCAAAAGAGGACTACAACTTAGAAAAGGTGAAAACACAAGTGTACCAGTAAGCATTTCCCTTGATTTGATTACTTCAATCAAGCTTGTTGTCACGGTTGGCATGACATTGTCCTGATCTTCATATGCTAGCCTTACCAATTTTTGCCAATTGTTATTAGATGCAGCTTAGAAAATAGGTGTACATTCTACCGGTTTAGTATTTCCAGTTTCCTCAACAGTTTCCGTATCTATTATGCATCCTATTTAATTGTTCTTCTTACATACGCTTACAATTGCAGCTGATGATTATGCAGGCCCATGCATGAGATCACATTTTCCTCAGATGACAAACCGAAACTTCTTAGTCAGGTTGGTAATGCTGTTTTTTGTACAAATAATTGTGGACTCGGAGTTTGGCTGTTTTAGTAGATTTTCCCCTTCCCCCAGTCAGTGGGCAGTTACTTGATTGGATCTCTTTTATTTGCAGCTAACATCCTTGCTGGCAGAGGTAGGGCTGAATATTCAGGAAGCACATGCCTTTTCTTCTACAGATGGTTACTCTCTAGATGTTTTCGTTGTTGATGGATGGCCTTACGAGGTTCTACTTCCTTCTCTGATTACCATTACGTTGCTCCTGACTTGTATTTATTAAACAATTGAAACATAAATATACGACTTCGTAATCATGTTTTCAACCTCTCTATCTCGCTCTCCAAAGATGGTTCATGTTCTACTTCTACGACCTTTCCTGAATAAAACATGTGGAATGTATCATATTGTTCTTTTTCGGTGCTCTCTATTGTTATGTGTTCAGGGTTTACTTGATTAAAAAGAATGTTGCTCGACTGTTACGTGTCTGACTGAGATACGAAACCCTATGATTGGAATTCCATCTATGGGTTTTAGTAGCATTAGATGTTCACAAGTTTGTCGATCAGCATGTTGATTACTACTTTTCATATTGGTCCTATAGGAAACCCAGAGGCTCAGATCTGCTTTAGAGAAAGAACTCAAACGAATTGAGGTACTTTGTTGCTTTTAAATTTCATGTCTTTTAATTTGCTCTTGTCCACTTCTTCGGATGTGGTTTGTTAGTTACCAACCTTCTATTGCTCATTTTAAATGTAATCATGTCTTTCCTTTTCTTTGTAGGTAAGATTACGCATGATTATCTTTTTCTCATTGTTCATTGAGTCTTTTTGTAGAAGGGCACCACCTCTATGAAATCTTGTACATGGAATATTACATCTTACAGAAAACTTTGCTCGTTATGGCATCACAGAACTCATCTTGGCGTAGTCAGCAGTCGTCATCTCCTTTAGATGAGGAAGAGCTAATACCAGTTGAATCTAGGTGTGACCACGTGGAGATACCAAACGATGGCACTGATGTTTGGGAAATTGATGCAAGGCTTTTAAAATTTGAGAAGAAAGTTGCCTCTGGGTCATACGGTGATTTGTAAGTCATTGATGATTTGGCATTTTATGTAGCCGTTCTTGCTTTCTCTGAATATTTGATTAACTTATCTATTACCTTCTTGAAAAACAGATATAAGGGTTCATACTGCAGTCAGGATGTGGCAATCAAGGTCCTCAAGGCTGAACGAATAAATACAGATTTACAGAAAGAGTTTGGTCAGGAAGTGTATATTATGAGGTCTGGTTCCTTGACCAAAGAGCTTTGCTATTATTGTGTGCCTCTTACTCATTACTCCTCGTGTTGCAAGATCTATCCTGAGATGTGGTGTTAGGCTATTAGCAAATACTACCTACATCTCAAAGTTGTTGTCCCCGTTTGACTATGGTAATCTACCGGTATCAACTTTGCCGTTAACTTCTCCAAATGTACAATATGAATGAAATGTGAGGAGTGCTTGTCTGCTTTTCCTGAAATTGCATTTATGGTATATTTGAGTTGGAGCATTTGCTTTATTTTTGCAGGAAAATCCGCCATAAGAACGTTGTTCAATTCATTGGTGCCTGTACAAAACCTCCCAGTTTGTGCATTGTCACAGGTAACCTGTTTGCCTTTTTGTCTTTGAACTTTAATGGAATCTGCAGTGCAATGTACGGCTTTCTTAGTTCACATCTATATGACTATATTATTGCTTATGCTTAGGCCACATTTCCTGCAGCTATTATTGAGCTACTACTTTTCCGGCTTAACATACAATGTTGATTTATCTTCTTTCTTTGTTACACTGTTTCTATCGGTCTACAACACACTTATGTCTCTTATTTGGTTAACTTCACAGAGTTTATGTCTGGTGGAAGTGTTTACGACTATTTGCACAAGCATAAAGGCACATTCAAGCTTCCATCTCTCCTAAAAGTAGCCATTGATATTTCCAAAGGAATGAACTTTTTACATCAGAATAATATCATTCATAGAGATTTGAAGGCGGCCAATCTCCTCATGGATGAAAATGAGGTAAGAAGGCAGAGATTTATTTATGGTTTGTAACAGCATCAGTTTTTGCAGTTACAAGATTAATGGTGAACCTTTTTGTGTACTGTCGTACTGTCAAAATTGCTTGTTTGAAGTACCTTTTGTGAAAAAACTTTAGTTAGGTAGTTGTAAACCTTCAATCTCAGACGAATGTCCTTTGTGTAAATCTATATGTACAACCCAAACATCGCTGACATAATGTGGAAGAACATGGAAAAGGTCAAATGGTTTTTGGCTAGGAAACATGCAAGGCCCGACACGTGGTTGATATGGAATGGCAGCTATTGTGGTTGAAATAAGCTTTAAGTGCACAACTTTTTTTTTTTTTTTTTTTTTCTGTTTATATTGAAGTCACTAAATTTATAAACTCACATTGAGTTGGCCACAAAACTTAAAAAAGCACTAGTAACTCCAGCTTCCGTGTCTGGATTATCGTGTACTTGCCTTAGAAGCTTGAAACCATTCATTCTTCTGTGTGTTTGCATTGGTTAGTAGTTTCAGTTGCTATCACATGCACTGATGCCACTACAAAACACCCACACAATTATTTTTCAAATTTTGATTTTCTGTTGTTAATTGGTACTTCTACCTTTAATATTGGGGTTTAATGTGGACCGTTTCCTTTGCTTGAAAGCATATATAGAATGAGAGTATGAGACACAGACTACTTCTGAAAACCTCGAATTTATTTTATATGTTTCTTGAAATGTGCCTCAGGTGGTCAAGGTTGCTGATTTTGGGGTGGCAAGGGTAAAGGCTCAATCAGGCGTCATGACTGCAGAAACTGGAACTTACCGTTGGATGGCTCCCGAGGTGTGCTCCTTTTGCAGAACCTAACTTTTAGAGACTTTATAACCCTGCAGCCCCAATAATTTATGTGTATAGCACATACATTTAGTTATATCGTTGCTTCTTTCCTCCTCATGTAGAATATACAGTTATGGAGGATAAGAATTTCCCCTTGAAAAGAAACCAACAACTTCACAACGCCACAAGTATGGACATATTTGCTGTCATTTTATGTCTTGCATAGTTGAAGTTCCTTAACCTTGTATGAAATTTGGATCTAGTTGATCTCATTCGATTATGTCATCTAGATTCCAACACTTCCGACTAATAAAAAAAGAGCTCAACATATTGCGGGTTCTATACTCCTCCGCGCTGATTTAGCATTGATCTATTATTTGATGCAAATGTACCAAGAGCATTTGGCCCAATTTGATCAGGGAAATTATTTGTCTTGAATTGTAGGTTATTGAACATAAGCCATACGATCACAAAGCAGACGTGTTTAGCTTTGCAATTGTGTTGTGGGAGTTGCTGTCGGGGAAGGTATGAAAATCCTTCAATTTTTATCTATATATTAAATTCTCTGATTTTGTTTCTCAATTACAATTGACGCTGTTTTTTTGTTGCCATTTTCATTTGCTTTCGCTTTGCAGCTTCCATATGAGTACTTGACTCCATTACAAGCAGCTGTGGGGGTAGTGCAGAAGGTAAACATGATCTTTCCCTCGTTATTTGTAGCGTAACAAACATATAATTGGGATCATGGCGAGGTCTGTTTTTGTGTCGAAAAGAAAAAGGAGCTTTAAACCTATGAAAAAGAGGGGCGGTATCCAATTGGTAGAAAAGCTTGATGCCAAAGTAAACTTGAATTGAAGTTGTTTGTATTTTGATTGGTCAGAATTTACGGCCTCCTATCCCGAAGAACTGTCATCCGAAGATTGCTGAGCTGCTCGTGAAATGCTGGCAACAAGACCCAGCCTTACGACCTAACTTCTCTGAGATCATACCAATTTTACAACAGATAGCCCACGAGGTATGGTAACCTATATTATTTATGCCATATAAGACCATGGCCTCAAGGGCTCTAACCTTGTTTATTAGTTCACACAATACTATGAGGATGTAGCCATTTTGCTTCATTCCATGAACTCCGACCGATTTTGGGAAACCTACTCAGCTATTGCACATCTTTTGTGTCTGAACCCATGTCATTTAATATCAAAGGAAGAGTTTGAACTGTACTCTTCATTACACTTAATTTTTACATTGCTGTATACTAAACAGGTTGCGTGTGGAGAAGATCGTAGCAGAGACAAACAAGGGGGGTTCTTTTCAGCTCTTAGACGAGGCCATCACTAAACACTACATACACTTTTTTTTTTTTTTTTTTGTCGATGAGTGATTGCATCTTTGTACCTAATTTACAGATGTGTAGGTGATTTTTCATTTGCCTTTCGGGTGTCCTATACTGTACAGTGATTTGTTATAGGTTGCTTTGAAATTTTGAGTTTAGTGCAACTTTTTATGTAAATAGCAGCTGAAAAATTAAAGATTGTAACATTGTGAAAATCGAAGGAGGCGGCCATGAAAGAAATGACATATACTACTGATTATTCTTCATTTTGAGGGTTTTTTTTTTTTTTTTTGGTAAAGGGTAAGTATATTGATACCGAAAGAATCATACATCACAAATGTTTCAAGTTGACATCTGCCAAAGCTCAATACAACAACCGACACACATACCGGTGAGAGCAATCAAAGCGTCAACACTAATTCTATGGCAATGCTTCCTGTAACCATCTAGTATCCCTGCTATACAGCACCTTTGTTCCTAGACCAGAATCTACATGTCGCATCCTTAATTACCAGGCCAACAAGGACATTAGGGTGAGTAACCTGCTGCATCAGAGTAATGACATTACATAAATAACATTACCTCCCCTTGACTATATCACATTCGTACTAATCTGTTCCTAATTGGTAATCTTCCAAGCATGGCAGCCCAATAGATGAAAAAAGAATTCCAGTACACATGCCTCCAAGTTACTCGAGGATGGCTACTTCTTAGCCAGTTGTATCCATCAGATACCTTATAATCAATGTTGGTGCCAAGCCATTTATCATTATTATATGCTGCTCTAAAACCAGTCATCATATGGACCAACTATAATTCCGAGGAGGATTGTAAATGACCCAATGATAGAGGGAGCTCTCAAATAAGATTCATTATTATATGCGGCTCTATAATCCCAATCCACCCTCATCTCTTAGGGTACAACATCTGTCCCAACTGATAGAGGGAGCTCTCAAATAAGATTCGTTAACCTATTATCCGTAGAAACTCCAAGAAATTCCAAGACCATATATATATATATATATATATATATATATATATATATATATCCCAAAGAGGGCTTTATCCAAAGCATGGTATTGCCTTTAAGACACTCACAAGATTGCTGACCATGGGGATGCGGGTAATGTTGGTAATATTAACCTGTTTCAACAACTGACTAGTTTGAAATAAATTGAGGACATCATCATACGCATATTGTCCTATAATACTCTATGAATCTTTAAAAAACTGGCTAGAATAGCCATTAGGGTCAGGGATGGATGGACAAAAATGCAATTATTCACTTCTTCGGGATTGGCAGGTCTCAGGATGCTAACATGCTAACATGTTGCTTGTTTTGGTTAAAATTTACCGAGTTATTAATTTAGATTGTGGGTTAAAGCGATCAATCGCTGGCCTACGAACGGAGTTATACTATGATACGAGCGAATAAAGACGAAGTAAAAGGTTGACACAAGTGATTTTGGTGACGCGGAAAATCCGATGTGGGAAAAACCGCGGGGGAATCGGAATCTCACCAAATTGGCATTATAATCGAGACGAAAGAAAATACGAAAGCAAGGAAATACAAGGGTTGTTTTTCTATGAATATTGCTAACTATTGATGGAGTTGATGTCGATGTCGAAGTGTTGGGTGAGGAATGAGATGCCCTCTGATTGTGGCTTGCTCCTCTTTATATAGTTGTTGTTTTGCTAGGGTTGAGTCCACAAGGTCTTCTTGCCTCTGCTCCTGGATTCCTGCGTCTGTTGCACCCAAATAGAAGGTAGTTGCATAAAGATAGGTAACAAATTGTTGACTTCTTCTTCCCACGTGCCTTTTGTTGTTTCCAAAATATCTCCTTTATGTGTTTGTTTGCTATGTAGATCCAATGGTCCCTATTTGTCCATGTCATCAATCCCATTTACTTTATTCCCTCCACTAGATGTGTGCTACGTCGTCGTTGATGAAAGTGTAATTTTCATCCATAACACTGCTCATTCACTAAAGGACCTTAGGCTTGTGAACTTTCAGAGTGTCCTTATTAGTGCCTAATATATCCATATCGTACTCCAAGAAGGCCTTTTCTATGGCTGTATTTTTATCTTTAATCTGCAAAACTTTATTATATGGAGCTATCTAGATGTAATCTGACTATGAAAAAAGTAAGTTGATATTTTCATCACCTCCTTTGACCACTCAATTTTACCTCTTTGTTGTAAGAAGCTGCACTGAGCTTTGTTCATAGCATAATAGGCAGCAGCAGCATTCTTCGCAACTCGAATGATATTTAGATCATGGGGATTCCTATGCATTTGAGACTCGAAATTATCCAAGAGAAGTTTAACAATAAGGTTATTTAATGAAAATACTTCAAACTATTAAGGTGCTTCTTAAAATACTCCGAACTTTATTTTAACTGCCAATATACCCAACTATCACATCTATTTTCTTTTACTAAAACAAGTGGATGGACTACCTGATGAACCGATTATTTTATAAAAACATAACAACTAATCTTCTTTAATCTCTTATTCTTTTCCAGTAACACCAAAACCTACCCCAAAAACCTCCTCCAATTATCCTCTTTACCGTCTTCATTCACATGATCATCATCTACGTCAACCTCCTTTCACTCCTCATCATCATCTACTCCACATTCATCCCCAATTCCAAATCATCATCCCTAAAATCAAGTTTATCATCTTCGATCTTTCTTCAAATACCATTCACAACTCATTGCTTCACAGACACAACTCCACCATAACCCTAACCCTAAATTCCTCGATTGCGTCCGCCTTCTTCTCTTCCTATCATCATCAGCATCAGTAGCAATCTCAACAAAAACATCTTCAATAACACTATCAATCACCAAATTTAAAGAAGCAGCATCACAATTAGCGAAAACCTTTTTTTCTTATTCTCATTCTCACTCTCTATCTCCATCTTCTTGTATTTGTATGAATTAGCAGAAAGTGTGCGAAATTAATGCCCAAGTTACGGAACAATTTTAGTGTTAAATTGAAGTATCAGATTTGGTAATTAATGAGAAACATAAGATTTGGTATTCTGGGTTTGTACTGTTTTTAAGGTTAATTTGTTACGAATTTAGTGTTTTATGGAGAGTGAGAATTAGGAGAAAAAGAAGAGCGAGTATTCATTGGAAATATAGGTTGGGAGGAGTCTTAATTCATATGAAAACCCTGAAAGCTCTATGTAGTTTGTTTTTAGGATAGATTTGCAATTTAGTATTTTTTGGGCCTGTAGTGTCAGAGATTCAATTAGGTGAATTAGGAGTTTTGTGTGTTTTTATTGGATTTTTGGTAATTTAAAGAGGGGTTTTCTGGGTTTTCCGGATTATTTAATATTGGGAAGAGGAAAGAGATGAAGATCATCAATAATGAGGTTTTTAGTTTGGGTCCTGATTTTCGCAGTACATATTTTACTCATCTCAGTACACTATTGACAATCATACCTTTTACATTTCCCCCCTCATTTTCTCTCTCCAATTTCTCCCCAATTTATTCTCTCTAATTTGATACATCCATTTTCCTTTAATTTCGCATCACCCTATTTCCGACTACTCATCAGTCATCACCACGTTGGGGGAGGGGGTCCACCGACCTAGTTTGTCCGTCGGCTTAGTGGGTGACCGATGATGGCTCGCCAACGGTTGGTTACAGTGGTGGGTGGGTTAGGGTGGTGTAGTGGACTAGTGGCGTTTGCGAAAACGGGTATAGCGATGAGTTGCTCTGTAAAAAGTAAACAATAATACTGCGTGAACTCGTGAAGTACATTGACAAAAGGCATGAAATAGAAAAATAGAAATCAAAGGCATTTGTACTGCGTAGTACATTGCGAAAAATAGAAAATCAATGGCTCTTAATCTTAGTGCTAATCTAATGAAACATGTATACAATCTTGGCTATGAAAGAATTGGGTAATTGAAAATCAATAGCTCTTGATCTTAATGCCCTTCTAATGAAACATGTATACACWGAATTTCTTGTACTACATACTGATCAAAGCCAACCCTCGTTGGCCGACCGATCGAATCACCACCAACACAACCTATCCCTCGCGCGTCTGCATCCTCCAACCACCGGAACACAACTCGAAAGCCGCCCAACGTTCATGTCGACAACGGACCGCCGTCCAACTACACCCCCCTACGATGACCAACGTCGAACCAGACCGATGACACTGACCACCGTCGATCCCGCCATTCGACACTAATTAGCCCTTAATTAATTTAGACATGAACCC
>VHZZ01000348.1:13673-29756 GCA_009801015.1 Silene noctiflora
GCAAATTCCTAGAAATTTTTCTCGGCATAGTTGCACCAATTTGGGATTTAAAATCATCGTTTCCATACTCAAAACTTCAATTAAAACAAGTATTACCAACTTAACAACACCTAACATATGATCCTAGGAGTTTTAAATCGGGAATTCCAATCTTAATATGCATATTTCAACTCAATTAGTAAAGAAAATTTGAAATCACATTACCTTGAAATATTGGAAGTAAATTGAATGCAAGGAAGAAGAATTGATGAATTAAAGAAACAATGGACACTAAAATCACCAAGTTTTGTTGAGGGAGGATTTTTAAGAGGATTTGAAATAGTTGTAAGGGGAATTTATTGAAAAAAAAAATAGGTAAATTAGGTTTATAGTATTTCCGAAAAACTACTCGAAAAACCGGTTTATTTGGGGCACTCGGTTAAGTACCGGGTGCACTTGGTCGAGTACCCTTCACTCGGTCGAGTGTAATTATGTACTCAGTCGAGTGCTCAAATTGGCAGATTAGACCAACTTCTACCTATCAGGCACTCGGTCGAACAGATACTGTACACGGCCGATTAAGGTGCACTCGGTCGATCGAGTATCCTTCACTCGGTCGAGTACCCTCAAAATTAAGAAAAAGTCACACAACAATTTGACATCATCATCCTGCAATACAAGAAATATTGTTCGGAGTCTAAGACGTACTTAGAACTCGTCATAAATTAGATTCTACTTTCATATCTACATTACGTTTCAACAATTATGCACTTTGTAGCTAACTACCATACGAACTATGCCATCTTGCAACTCAAACTTGATGGTACTAACAACAACACCGTTTACACTAGATAACTTATACACTTACTCCATGCAACTACGACGCTTAGTAACTCATACATGGTACGCTTCACGACATAGACTCGCGTAACATCTCTGGGCTTTAACTAGTTACGCACATAATCATTTACATGCTTTCAAGCACTCATGTTAATGAAACTTCATACTTTAAGATACACATACAAATGATAAAGACAGATTACGCACCACACACAATCAACACATAGTTCCCACAGCTTGCCCGACCGCGGAGTTACTGGCTTAAGCATGTTAGGGCCAAGATCCTGGAATGAGGGCGCCTTTTCACCCAAAATCAAGTACGGGGCTCCTAACATATATGCACTAGGTTCATTTTATTAGACTCCCTACCTTCATTTGATTTATTGGTTCAGGATCCAAAATCGTCACTCTGAAACCACTTTGTAACACCTCATTTACCGAGGACCCTTAACATCTCGGTTGCCCGAGGTAGTACATATCGAAAGGACCATAATAAAACATGTTATTTAACTTATTACCACTTACAAAAAAGATAAACGTATATAAATCTTCTACTTAAAAACAAGTGCAACTGGTGGAGATTATAGCGTTTATAAACATTAAATTTTGTGTCATCGCAGTCCCTCCAAACAGACCGATAGTCAACCAGAAATCATAAACCACCTGAAATTCTCACTGCTCACCATTTGCCGGCAATATCAAATGGATCACCGCAGAAGTAGACAAGAAAAGTACAACCAAAGAAACACCACACAAGGTCAATAACAGATTACAATACAAGTAGAAAAAACGATGCATTATACATTACAAGTTTACACAACCTCCACCAACTCCAATCTCCATAGTAAATATTGGCTCTCATCGCAACGAGTAGCCAGGTTCCCATCATAACAAGTAACCTATCCTTGCCGATGTCAAACTGCAACGTCGTCATCAAATTCCTACTCGTCGCAACGAGCTAACCCAAACGCATTAATGTGCACATCCCCCTTGCAACGGGAGTCACAAGGGGTGAAATAAGGGGGTGAAATCATCTTCCGACATGGCTCACAATATCCATCTCATCACCTCCACATCCACAATCACAATGAATACAATAATCAACCACAATAATATGACACAAGGACAACAACCACAACAATGCAAATAATCGTGAACTGTAATGAGTAAGGAAACCATACCTTTCGCGAATTCCATAGCAATAGTAACAATCACGACAACGCTTAGAAAATCTTAACATCGCCATCTACAACATTGATTGCGCCCTATTATATGCTAATAGAATCGATCGAATTAACTGATTAATGAGTAGACGCAACTTACCTCAAGGACATCTAGATTCCGGCGATGTGAAGGGTTTGATTCAATAAATCTCGCACCCAAGCTACTCCCTTCCCGGGGTAGAGTTTACGGTGAGTATCAAAAGACTTGTGGGAGATGAGGGAATTGAGAGAGAGGTTTAGGTCTTAGAAATGATGGAAATGTTTTTATGAAAAATGATTTGAGTCGCAACCTCCGCGTAAAATTATATCGCGCTGTCATCAGACTACTCCGTCAAGTATAGACATACTCGATTGAGTATGCTACACTCGGTCGAGTGACACAGACACTCGACCGAGTGACCCTCACTAGGTCGAGTAACAAGTCCATGGTGATATAACTTTCCCCACCATCTCCCACTAAGGGTACTACCGAGGTCAAAGGTTGGTCAACGGTCCCATAACAAGACGGGTATACATTAAGCTCTCAAAGCAATTGCTATTTTATCACTGAGCCAACTTAAACTAATGTCAATCCACTTAAGCAAATACTGCATCATAATAAAATCATAATTAAATTGAATAAGACAAGTAAACAACATAATGCAGTACAAACCAGCATAATGTCATAATAATATGTTCCCAAATTAACAAAACAAAACCATACTCAAATTGGGTATACCTCTGTAGCCTGGCATGGTTTTATATAATGGACAGTAAATTCCTAATATCCAATTGGGAAGATCTATTTCGACATCTTATTTTTCTTCACATACACCCTCTTTCTGTTTTCCTTTCTCCTCTTCCCTAACTTTCTTGACTAGAGGTCCTTCCTCCTTTTCTTTTACTCTATTCTTCTCTATACCATCGTCCTGTTTCTTCCTCTTTTTCTCCTTACATGCAAAGCATTAAACAATGACACACAATTAGTAAGCCATGAACATTTACATGTATAACAACAACCATAAAACCCTAAAATTAATTAAATTGAAGGAAACCGTGAAATCTTACATTTTTTTCTTAAATAAACAAAAAAAAAAACCTTCAAATCTATTGCAAATCAATCATTTTCCTTATTTAAACAACATAAAAAACAAAATATCTTAAAAAAAACTCAGATCTTTCAATATGCAGAACAAATAATGTGTAAAAAGCTGGGATATCCAAAAAGGAAATCAACAAACTTTGTTTTTCCTTAACGCATCTTCCAAACAATGTGATTCATCAAGAGCTTGATCATATAGGATCTTTACAAATGGACAACTCACTAAACCCGTCGGATTAGTGGTATCAAAACCATCAAACCCTTTTTTTGAATCTTAAACAACATACCCATGAAGTGCAGAATAATGTATGTTTAAATTATCCTTGGAATAATCTCTTGACGATGACATTTTAAGAACAAAAGAAACGAGGAGTAAAATAAAGACTAAAACGATAGATGATTAGAAGTCGGAGAAGATGAGAAGAATAAGGAGTAAAACGAGATAAAGTTTAGAAGTCAGAGAAGGGGAAGAGGAGGCGGTGGATGAATGTTCTAGAGAGTAGATAGTTAGGGTTTTAGTGAGATGTGGAAGAAATGGGAGAGGAGGCAGTAGATCAAATAATGAGTTTGATCGAATATAGAGAGGGAAGTTGGGTTTGGATCAAATAATGGAGGGAGTATATGAGTTATGGGGCCAAAAAATGGAGGGAGTCATTATTTTAGTGGTTTTCGGTTCGGTAGACTAATATGGGTAGTTAAGTAATCAGAAATATTAGGCTCATAAGTGAGTGGCAAAAAATGTAAATATTAAAGTGTACAAGGACCATATAATCATTTATGTGTCCAAATAAGGAAAGTGGGGAAATGGTATGAAATAAAATGTGTTGCCAAAAAGGGGAAATGAGGTGAAAATAGGTGTTTAGAGGGAGTATATTTTTTGAAAATATTTAAATTCTATGTATAAAAAATGGAATAATAAGTAATACTGTGAATTTTATTAAGTCATGATTTTTTAAATCATAATCATGATTAAAAATAATTATTAAAATAAACTTAGTTTTTATCACTTTTCAATGTATAAGTTAAACCATATCGAAATATTGTCATTTAATGTTAAGTATAACTTAGAAAGTGGATTATTTGATATCAATAATCCAAACTATTGCCCTCCTTCTCCAAATAATATTAACTAATATTTATTCAACAATAAGCCCAACTTTTGACACTATATTCTCAAAATAGTCTAGGTGACTTGCTACTTGTTTAACTGGTCATTTCTTTTTTACTTTGTAAATATAAGAATAAATATATATCTCCTCCATAATCATTCACCATTTCACCATTCATCATTTACCATTCATCATTTACCATTCACCAACTCAATCACCAACTCAACCACAACTATGCCACCAAATCTCAACACCCTATTCTCACCACCGGAAAATACCTTGAAAATTGAATCAATTGTATTACCGTATAATAAAACCTCTATATTCTACACTCGTCCTTCATTACTTACATAATCATCGACCACCATTTATCCACCCTCGACTATCTACCCCTCTCCACCGTCCCTACAGCCCCACTTCCCTCTGCTTCATCTCCCTTCGTCCATCATACCACCAACAACAAGAGAGAGGCACAAGTCTTGAGCTTATTTCATTATTTAATTTGTTTATTGATTTGATTTTATACTCCTCTATATATGAGACTATGGGATACATCGTTTGATATTGGGTTTGTAGGATTAAAGCCTGGGTTTATTCGTCAAAATACAGAGTGGAAAAACATCTCAATCGTTGGAGCTATCTCAGGCTATGTGAAACATGAAGACAATTTTGTTAATCAATAAAAAAAACTAAATAATTAAGGATGAAGGGAGATGAAATAGAGGATATTGTGAAGGTATTTTTTGATCATTTTGGTGTATTTTGAAGAGAATTGGGAATCGCGGGGTATTTTTTTTTTAGGGTTTTGGATTTTATTTTTTATTTTGGTTTATTTGGTGTAGAGTTTGTAGGGAGGTGAATGGAAGATGTTAGCCTGTTAGACGTAGGGTAGAAGGTGATGATCCGGTGAGGGGATAGTGGTGGTGGACATCGAAGAAGCGGTCGAAGATTGGTGACTTGAGCTTAAGCTAGCGTCAGAGTTGCAGTGGTGGTAGGAGAAATATTGGCTAGTGGTGTTATTGTTGTTATTATTATTAAAATTTAAAATATTAATGCCATGTTATTTCACATAAGCGTCACCTCGTGCCATGTCATTGACACATGGACATTAACCTGAAATAACAGGTTAACAATAGGTCAACAATTGGTCGGGTGAGTCTATTTTGAGAATAAGTTAGTCAATGTTGGGTTTATTATGAGTTAAAATGTAGTTGGGACAATAGTTTGGATTATTCCCATCAATTAATCCCTTAGAAAATATTGAAAGTATATTACTTTTGAGAACCAATAAATATTCTAATTTTAGTATTTGGTAAACAGCGTATTGAAACAGCATATTTGGGGTCAATATTTTGTTTTATCATATGTTGCTTACCCCAACATATTGGTTAACATATTCTAAAATAGGAAATTTTATTCCATTCTACAAAGAAAACTAATAATTTAGTAATCGTAATCTGCCAATTACAAAACACTCAGGGGTGTTTGGTAAACAGTAGATTGCAAAAAAAATTAGCTAATTTAGGGTTTTTAGCATATTTTACCAATCAATATGTTGTTTGGTGTGTTGGGTAAACAGCATATTGAAATGGTAGATTGAGGCCGAATCTACTATTTTACAATATGCTGCTCCACCCAACATATTCTATCAGCAGATTAGGAAAAAAATATGTTCACCTCTTTACTCCTTAAAAAATATTAACCATACCTTCATTCTAGAGTCAATATAATAATTTATTCATGTCCCTAATTGTCATTTTACAAAGGATTGAGATAATGTGCAAATTTAAATCTGTTAATTACCAAACACATTTAACAAATCCGCTAATCGAATATACTAGTCAAACCTGTCAACTAATTCTGTTAATTATAATCTGCTTTCACAATCTACTTCTGCCAATATTAATCCGCTGTTTAGCAAACAAGGCCTCAAACTAATTTTGCTAATTATAATATGGTAGTCAAACCTTATGATAAAATTTGTTATTTATAATCTGCTTTTAGAATTTATTTATGCTGAAATTAATCCGCTAATTACCAAACAGGGCCTAAACAAATTTAGATTTGTTTTTCTTGATAAAGTGCTCCACTTTAGGAATTATTTTAGGAAATATTAACTTTCAATGAAAATAAAAATATGAGTTGTTTGGAGGGAAAAATTGTGGTGGTGGTGGTTGTTTTATTATTTAGTATAAGATAGATATTAAGATTTTAGGGACCATATTGGATACTATAGAAACCATTTTTGAAGAGTCTACTTTGGTGACTATCCGATGCCTCATGTACTTCATTTGTGGTACCATTCAAGTAGACCTAACAAATGGGTCAATTAGGTCGGGTTCGGGTCGGGCCATTTTGGGTCTCTCATTGATTTCGGGTTAATTCGGGTCGGGTTGGGTCGTTTTAGGTTTCGGGTCTGTTTCGATATGTTGGTCGGGTCAAGCGGGTCGGGTTATTTCGGATCGGGTCCTTTTCGAGTCAATGAATAAGAGATAAAAAGTCATTTCATATCTTTTAGGTTCAATTAGAGCTATGTTTTGTCGGGTTATTTTTGGGTTGGGTGGATTTGGATCAGGTCAGTTTCGGGTCGGGTCAACTCGGATTTCGGGTTACATTGGGGTGATATAGTTCGAGTCAATTTAGTTCGAGTCAATTTTGGGTCTCTCTAACACTCCCACTTACCAAGGAGCCTTAAACAAGACCTTCCCATGCAAATAAGGGAGTTACCATCTCGGTTGCCCGAGGTAGTACATATCAAATAGACCATAAAGTAACATTTAAGAGTTGCTTATTAAACTGGATGATAATACGAGTACATCAAATTGAAAACTCCGAAATATAACTCTTGAAAGGTAAATAAAATGTCATCTAAACTCAGCGAAAGCTACACTAATGAATCTCTCGTCTGGTGCCCATCCATTCCGCATACAAGCAATGCAAATCAACACCTGCTAAAACCCACTGCTCACCATTTGCCGGAAATATCAAATGGATCACCATAGTTTTGAAAACACAACAAGGTCAGTACTATTGTACAATCGACCATAAGAACAAAATCAATCACAAGTAATTCACAATATTAAACCAATCTGATATCGACCAGCTCCAAACCCCAAATAACTAGTGTCCGAACCGCAGCGCAGACACAATGACTACTCACCGCAGCGAGTAGTGCCAGGCTCTCATCGCAACGGGTAACCCTCCCCTACCAGTCACAGACCGCAGCCTTACCACCTAAAGCCCCGCTCACCGCAACGAACGAATCCAGATCATTAATGTGCACATCCCCCTTGTGATGGGAGCCACAAGAGGCGATACATGGGTGTGAAAACCATCTTCCGATATGGCTTCACAATCACAATACTACTATCATCAACATTATCTTAATAACAATAACCACATCCCTTATTTACTAAAAGAATAGGTGAACTCATAATTTTTCCCTCCAAAAATCATATATTCTTAAATAAGGAAGTTAATCACAATTAAATTCATACCCTAAATAAGGAATCTACTTATATATTATCATATATTTCATTAATTTATAATTTTTCATTACAATATATCTTTTCATCAAATTATATCGTTTTCACTAAACTTTAAAATATAATATTTTAATTAAATAAAATATAACCTTTTAATTAAATATTAATAAATTTATTCAAAACTATAAATATTTAAATATTTTATTGATGCTATTATTTGAGAAGGAGTTCGCCCATACTACGTATCAAACAAAACTGTAACTTGATAATTTTGTTTTCGCAAAAAAATTGAGAGAATTTATAAATTGAAATCATTAGTGTTAAGGTATAAAAATATTTTCTTTAGGTTAACTTTCAGCACATGGCTAAATTAGAGAAAAAGGAACATACATCGAATGTAATACCTCAGACCTTATATGTTTTTGAGTTTATGTGTATTTTTCTGAGCATATTAAAGTTTATTTGTTCGATTTTAATTTTTTTTCGTCAAAACTCAAATTTAGTTGAACTTTTATGTAATGTTTTTGAGTTATAATGTAATTTTTTGAGGTTAATGTTTAGTGAATAAACGCAGAAAATTTATTATAAAACTCATAATTTCGAAAACAAAACTCAAAAACTTTGTTATAATGCTCAAAATTATACAACAGGTGGTAGTACATCGGATGTATAATCTACTTACTGAATTACTTATCTTAATCAATTTTCGTTTCAACTTTTTTTTACTCAAAACAAAACCTAATGACGAGAAATACGAACAATTATTGAGACACTATAATATAGATAATTTACTAAAAAAACAAAAAAAAAACTCTATAAACCGTGCATTTATTACACGGGGTCTAAACTAGTCATACATTAATCACATAAACCATTTTCATCTAATCATCAACCATATAATAATACTGAGTAGGGAAACCCTACATTTCACAATCCAAGCACACACAAGTAATCGCAATAGCAATGCTCCATGAAATTGTCACCTACAAGTAATCATCACATATGCTATTATTATTCACATCTAATTAAACAATATAACCCTTGATTATCGATTTCTCCCAATTCCCCTAAAATCTAAGGTTAGATTCAACTAAAACTGATTATAGATTCGTAGATTAAAACTTCCGAGATAGAGACGCAAGGGAGAATCGAGAAGCGAAGCTTTAATCCAATAGCCACGATCAATCTTTCTCTCAAGATGATTAAAGAAGGTGAGGGAAATTGTAGATGTGTTTTATAATGTGTTTGGGGTTAAAATGATGTTTAAAAACTAATACTACGAAATATAATAACTCCATTTTCTAAGCACGAATAAATGAAACGGCGGATATAAACAAACCGGTCCACTCGGCCGAGTAACACCGACCCACTCGACCGAGTGGCCACTACTCGGCCGAGTAAACAAAATAGAACCAAGTCAAAATCCCAACTTACTCGGTCAACCTCTACTCACCCAGTTACTACCTACACATGCTCTAACATGAAGCACATGGTTCACCTACCAAAACATTCCTCAACTTGTGTCATGCCGGAATGAAAGAAAATACTCGTAAATCCACGGTTGAAGCTCCAACAAGTGGGGCACCCGCATTGGCCATATTTTATTGGCCATATTTTAGCATATTGGAGAAGTTTAGCATGTTTGACTTATAAATATGTTATTTAGAGTGTTTAGTTAATGACATACTGAAACAGTATATTGGGGTCCAATATGCTATTTTACAATATGCTACTCCTACCAGCATATTGGGTTAGCATATTAGAAGAAATATAAATTGTCTTCTTTACCCCTTTTAAAAAAGGAAAATGATAAATACAGCCCTAAGGGCTGTATTTAAGGGACCAAAAAAGAAAAGAAAAACTTAAATCAAGCATTAATGACATCAATTTTCGCGTAATTGTGTCATAAATTCCTAATTTAATTCCATTTTGGGAAGTATTTTAACTCTTAAATACAGCCCTTAGGGTTGTATTTATCATTACCCTTTAAAAAATACCTACCCTACTTTCATATATTTAAAAAATAATTTATTTATGTCCTTATTTGTCATTTTACAAAGGAGTTAAACAATCTGCTAATCTAAAATTATCAATTACCAAATACCTCTAACACAATTCTGCTAGTTAAACCTGCTACATTATTCTGCTATGTCAAATCTGCTTTCTAAATCTGCTTCTGTTAATATTAATCCGCCGTTTACCAAACAGGGCCATAATCTGAGAAAAAGGAACATACATCGGATGTACTACCTCAGATTTTATTTGTTTTTGAGCATATGTCTATTTTTTTGAGTTTAGTACCTCAAACTTAATTTGTTTTTGAGCATATGTGTATTTTTTCTAACTTATTAAAGTTTATAAGTTAGATTCTCATTTTTTTTCCGTCAAAACCCAAATTTAACTAAACTTATTTGTAATGTTTTTAAGTTTTATTGTAATTTTTTTAGCTTAATGTGTAGGTGAATGAACTTAAAATTTTTATAGTAAAACTCGTGAGTTTTAAAATAAAACTCAAAAACTTTATTATAATGTTTAGAAACTATAAAACAAGTGATAGTATATCGGATATATAATCTACTTACTGTCATAATCTATTTTACTAATCTGCTTCTACTAAATATCAAACTAAACCTCTAACATAGATCTTGTGAAATTTTTACCAAGTATGCAAAACCTAAGCATATATTTAAAGCGATATTTGACACAAATGTGAATCGCGTGATTCATGTCCAAAAAGTTCTTTTATCAATATGATTTAGAGATAACCTTGATTAGCAAGATCAATGTAGGCCCAGCTAATGCTAGTAGTTTTTTTTAGGGTAAACCATCCGGTTTAATCCGGATTCGAGCCGGGTAGGACCACTAGGACGGTAAAGCTCTCCCTCATGAGTTTCAACACTGTTGCGTTCCAGGGCTCGAACACGAGACCTCTGGTTAAGCTAGAACAACCCCTTGCCAGTTGATCTAAGTGCTCATGGGTAGCTAATGCTAGTAGTTCATAAGACATACTCCCTCCCATTTAGTAACATCTTCCACATTTTCTAAAGCGGAAAATTCACAAAAATCAATTTTCTCATTTGTCTATTATTTATGGTTAATATAATATGTAACCCCACATTCTCTCTTCTACTTTCATTTTCCTCCACATATTATACTCTACTAAATATTGGTCCAAATTAATGTGCAAGATCATATAGAATAAAAGAGTAACATATAAAGGATAGCCTATTTCAAATAAAAGCAATTCCTAAATATTTTCTTCAGGCAATCTGATGGAGTAGGTGGCACTACGAGGAGTCAAGATCCTCTTCATCTCTTTTTAAAAAAACGGGGGAAGTTTATATTCTTTTTCAGTCCAAATTCATTTTGGTAACAATGATACTAAATTTATGAGAATAAGAGTTAGCTCAAGTGATTAGAGCTTTCTTACTCCAATTATAGAGTTAGGGGTCACTCTTACCTACAATATAGTGCGTTTATTTAAACCATGAAAAAAAATTGAAAGTAAATTTATGCATAAAAATAAGGAAAAGGATAATGAAGTTGATGAGAAAATATTACTTTGTATTAAATGAGTCTAGGAGATGAAATTTACTCTATATTTCCAAACAAATGGAAAAGATACTTATACTTGTATATTAGAGGGCCTAAATTACACAAATTAATACTCTACCCTTCGTTTAAAAATTTATCCCACAATTATTATCCCTCTCTAAGTTTAGTAAGGCAATATTGCCCCTAAATAATTTTAGCAAGCCTCCCTTATGACGGACATAAGCTTACAACGGATCAAGTACTACCCATGTGAGTAAATAAGACAAATAAATTGCTACTCCCTAGACAATTTGCCTTTGTCACATATGAGAATTTGTGAAATAATTTAACCACCACCATCATCATCTCAATGATATTATTCTCATTCCCTTAAAGGTTAGAGTAATAATTTTACCCTATTATTAAATTCTTTTTCAAAGAGAAAGTACGACAACAAAAGTAGGAAGAAGGGAGCGTATCATATTAGTATTTTTTTTTAATGTTAATATTTTGCCGCGGGAGCTACGATTTGTTGACTTGTTTCCCGGTCAGAATCTCGTTCTTCGTACAAAGTAATAAAGTACTTCTTCTATTCAACTTCACCCTATCTATTTCATTTTTTACACTATTTCAAATAAGTATTTAATTATGATTTTCGCTCAATACATAAGTGAAAATATATTCATGTGGGGTGTTTGATTCGTTTTACGAGGACATTAAAAATATCTAACTTTTATAACTTTTGCAAATACGTAGCTAACAATATTTAACATTTAAAACGCGCATTGACAACCGTAAAAAAGTAAAGGGATAGAAAAGTAAAGGGATAGAGTGAAGTTGAATGGAGATACATATACAGTTAAGGGATATGTAGACAGATTTTGCCTACACATTCCTCCTACTTCTAGATTCCTTAACGTACCGCTGAAACAGACAAGCGTCCCTGCATGCACTTTCATTCGTGACCACATCAGCCAGATAAAAAAAAATTTGTCACCATACACGAGCCACAACCCAACTTATATTATTATTCAATCTGTATAACGGTTATACAAACTTCTAACGCTTGACTTAAGTTCATAAGTCCTAATTCTAAGACATTTAAGGGATTAAGGGTGTGTTTGGATAGCAAAAGTGGAGGGAAAAGAAGGGAAGGGGGAAGGAGGGAAGGGGAGGGGGAATGGAGTGTGAGTGTTTGGATACAATTTCCCTCCAAATCTTGCCTATTGTGGAGAGATTTTGATTAGGCTTGGAGGAGGGAAATTGGATCCCTCTAAATCTCTCCCCCTTCATTTCCCTCCACCCTCATTTGCTATCCAAACAAGGGATTTTAAATCCCCTACTTTCCCTACCTTTCTTTTCCCCCAAATCCCTCAATTCAAGCCCACCCTAAAGAGTCTCAAGTCTTTAACGTACAAAATATAATAACTCCTTATATTCACTAGTACTAATTGCATGTTACTACTCCGTAATAAACATTACTATTATTCATGGATGTTAGTGTTACTTCCGAACAATTATTAAAGAGGAAAAAAAAAAAAGGTAAATAATGAAAGCAAGAGGGGTGGGGGGGACAAGTGCCATCAACCCCAAAGAGCTGTCTAACTTGTACTACTAAATTAAATTATTGGTAGTAAACAAATGCAATTCTAGATATTACCACTGCATCACTCTAAACTAGAACGAGAGTTATTAACAGGAAACAAAACAAAGGAGGTTTCAGAAAGGTAACAAACCACTGCCAGTTTTAGAGGAGGATGAACTACTTTCAGTCTATCCAGAACACCATCAAAGCCTGGCTTACGTATTTCCGGTTTTGTTTTTCGTCACCCAAAAACACTGCAACACCAAGTGATGATGATGCACCTGCAACTGCTGGATCAGAGACAGAAAGCATGATGATTGTAAGTACTAACTTTTTACATATATTTGAGGATGATTTTGCATTTGTGTGTTGCTTCGACATGCTCAACTTGGCTACCAAAGCTTATGATCGAGCTCAAACTCAGGCTTAGCTCCAACTTCATCCATCCTAAAGACAAATAGTTAGTTATGTCAAGCTTATGATGTGAAAGATTATGTTTTCAGGAAGAGGTAATTGTTATGTCAAGCCGAGCAATGAAAAGGCCACCGAAGCCACCAGTACATGCTGGAGGAGGAGGACAAATCCACGCAGCTTAATAATCATATCTCAATTCTGTCTTATTATTAACTCCTCTTTCGTTTTCCTTTTGCACTTAATTTCAATTTGATTCAGTATACTCTCTCCTGTTTTTAATGTCTAGCTCCTGTACAAGGACTGTCAAATGTATATATCATAAAAAAATTTGTCACTCTCCTATCAGTTTATTGTTTATTTGCATCTATCATACTCATCACCTTCTCCCAACAAGTTTGTTAGAAATTAGAAAAAACGTAAACGGCATACTGAATAGGTAGAAGCAAATCTCTCTATAGGGCATTAGGATTATAGCATCATTAGATCTACGTTCAAACTAAGATCATCTAGTTAACTACTTTCAAAACAACATTGTGTTCGTCAGCCAGTCACACCGCAAGGTCAGGCAATTTGGTAAGCACAACTTCGACTGAAAATTGTCAATTTGTCACACACTATTGTATTTCATAATTATGAAAAATGACATTATGAAACCCATCTTACAATCTCATCACTTAGTTTTTCAAATAAAAAAACATAACCAAATTACTAATCAAGACTTAACATTATTATTCTTTCCTCCAACCACTCCGCTTTTCTCTGCGCCGCAACCTCCACTCTCCTCTCCAACTCCAACCTTATTTCCTGCCAACCAGTCCGTTCTCCTCCACACCAGCCGGCATTAGCGATCTCTTAGTAGCCCGTCTCAATTAAGTATGGAGCCTCTTCTCCACTTTCTCCTTCCGTCCTGCCATAGCCACTTCTCCTTCTCATGTCCGCTTGACACGACCTCCCTTCTGTGAGTAACCTTCCCTTGATGTCCTCCATAACGAATCCTCCTTCCTGGCTTTATTCTCCTCTCAACACCTCTCTACTCGACGTCAACCTCCTCACAAGTCATTGCATTGGTGGTTTTGCAGGGAAATGGGTGGTGGCACGACAGCAGTGAGGTGTTAGAGAAGGTGACCATGAGGGGTTGGGGAAGGGAAGGTGGTGAGTGCAAAAAGGATGGTGGGGGCGGACAATAGGGTTTGGGGAAGACTTGGGTTAATCTTAAATCAAATTGATTAGTATTAATTATTGACCCACTTGCCAATAATTGTCAAATAATATTGTTACCTAAAAGACAGTCAAAAAAGAAAAAAGGGGAAGATCACTCCATTACAACTTTACAAGAACGTATCATTTATCGCTGTAACCTTGTGCGCTTCATTACCCCACTAAAAAACATTTAGCTTTAAACTAATGAGGGCAAGGCTTACTCATGAGTCATGAATCATTACATCCTAGTTCCTAAGACCAAAAGAACACTATTCTCGTAGTGAGGGTATTTGATAATCTAACTAACCTGTTTCTTAAGACAACTTCGATAAACACAGCGAATATGATACAAAATAGTTTCTTAACAGAACAGAAAGGTACGGCGTACTACCTATGCGATACCAGTATAAACCATAAGAAACATTGAACACATAACTATACAGAAGTGAAAGTCAATATGGCCTCACCACTATCATCAATTTTTCAAGGGCTGTTTTCTGGATCTATTTGAAAAATAGTTGACAACCAATGTAGAAAATCTGGAGAGCGCAAACACCATATTCAGCGCTGCCCGGCTTTTTACAATTCCCTCTCGTATGCCTCTTGCAGTTCTCGCTACTGCAGGCTCAGCTTTGGTGTTGAGGACCCCCTGGATAAATGCTAACAACGTAAAGATGAAGTGAAATTTCAAAGTGATAATCTCATGTAATTCAGTTAACTAGCGTAGCCAATAATATATGCAAGTCAACCTTTGGAAGTCAAGTTTGCAAAATCACGCAATTTTTCTTCTGCCACACGCACAGCATTTGTTGATCCTTTAACGCCTTGAGTTAACCCCTGACTACAAAACAAGCCAAACGGCAATTAAAGAATACACAATCTTGTCTTACAAATCTAACTTTGTAACAGGGCCTTGAAGACGATTCATCAAACAATATTAAGCATTTATGCAGCCTCAAATTTATCAGTGGTTATACAATTCAAATTTCAGTTCTTTCTTTTCTAGTCAATATCATAGGACATCCAAGAAAGTTAGGATTTAGGAAATAATCACTCTCATCAGAATTACAGCCTCGACTATTATAAGCCTCCAGGTCAAATGATACAGAAATATAAACTAGAAGCATACACTTCTGCCATCCCATGTTGACTAAATGTTAGATTTAAGAAAAAGTGATGAAATACGGAGTAACATGTTTACACTTTGACTATGACCAGATGAGGGTAACTGGAATGAAACAAAAGTACATTTAGTTAGCAAGGGCCGATAGTGGATGTTTACCATAAATTGTCATAAAAAGCGCTCCAAGACTAACAGTTGCACCTTGTGGAATCACAACTAATTACGACTGAATAGATACCAAACGTATATCCACAAATTGTAGAATCTAGACGAGTTTAATCAAACTCCAGAGATAAATAAAAACAGTAAAAAGTGAAAACAATTACTCACCCCAAGTCACTTAGCTCCGTGGTTAAGTCACTGATCTCCATACCAGATAAGCGAACTGCTGCCATTGTGTCAGGAAGTTCTTCTCTAGTAACATCCAACAATTTCTCCAGTGATTCTGCTGCTCTCTTAAAGGCCTTGAACATTCCGAATCAATCTTTTAGCAATTAGTATGACATTTCC
>VHZZ01000348.1:47479-57820 GCA_009801015.1 Silene noctiflora
TAATTCATGTACTTTAATAACAAAATATAAAGATTTAAAGGTTAATAGCAAATGTATAATACCTTCCAAGAAGATAGGAAGAAACGGTGAACTGATTAAGGATGATTTGGGGACGAATTTGATTCGGGGCGATTTAGGGTTTTGTGGAAATTTGGGGATTTTGTTATTTTACTGATTTAGTGAATGAGGAAAGTGGTTGGCTTCTTTTGTGTTTTATTCGAGTCACAACAACTACTCGTTACTCCAAATAGCGGGAAGGTATAGGGCACAAAACAGAAGAGAGGCAGAATGTTGTTTAAAGTACACCTGTAGCTTCCCGCTATTTGAAATAGCGAGATGTTTCGCAAATTAAAAAAAAAAAACTACTCGCCACTCCAAATAGCGAGAAGTTATAGAGCACAAAACAGAAGGGAGGCAGAATGTTGTATAAGTATGCCTGTAGCTTCCCGTTGTTTGGAACAGCGAGACGTTTCTGAAATTAAAAAAACTAATCGCTATTTGGAATGTCGAGAAGTTTAGAAATCTGGGAAAAAAATTAAAGTGATGGCGTGGACCCATTCCGTGTAAATAGTTTGAAAAGAGCCCCATTTTTGTAAATAGTTTGGTTTAGAACGCCATTTAAGCAAAAACTTCTCACATATTAGTTGGTGTATGGTATATTGTCTTATACAGGAATTTATTGTGCTAAGGTCTGTTATTTGGAAATTTGAGTGACTATGAGAATTTGATTTAATTTACAAGTCTTAATAATAAGAGCATGATCTTGAGAGTTGACTTTTAACATTTGATTTCCACTTATTGTTGATTGGGATTGAGTAAGATATTATGGGCTACTGACTTGGTTATGCCGATGAAGTATTGTGTTTTGTCTTAGTCAACAACATTGGCTTATTAAGCTTGTTTATGGCTGGGTAATATATCTTTACTTTGAATGATGGGAAGTAATGTACTCGAGTTTTGAGCATTCATTTATGGGACCAGTTTAAATTATGATCAGATGAGATTGTGCGAGCTTACATACTAGTGAGTCTATGTAGTAAGCTTGGATTATTTTCATAGTGAATAGTATAGTAATCGGATAACTTGTATAATTGTAGCTTGTGGTATCGAAGAGAAAGAATTTTTGGATTAAGCTAGCTTGGATTGACTGTCTTGTGAGGTAAGGACTTTTACCCTTTTAAATTTAAGTAAAGAGCATGTTCGGTTTAACGTTTAACTTATTTTTATAATATTTTGACATCGATGAATTTTACTTATACTTCTAAATTTTGAATATTTACTTTTGTGACCATGGGTCACTTATTGGAATGGTTTCGGCTCAAGCCGTTTTGGAAAATTTTTGATTGCAAGTTTAGAAGGTTTAAGGTCGTCTTAGACGCTTCTGTGGATTACGTCCCGAAAACTGAACACTTGGCCCGAGTTGTATTTGAGTGGGGATTATCCGGCCCCTGCTCGCTACTGACTCTCCAAATGTGAGAGGTGTGCACTATTATGAGTCTAACAAAGCATAGATGGTGCCTCTAGACCGTGTCAAGGGTAGGACCTTGGCACACATGTGGCGAAATTTATGAATGTTAAATTGTTTGGTTTATTATTGGATTTACCGTAACATTTGGTTTTGGAATGTATTCTGTTTTATCTTGGTTTTAAAACTTTATTAATTTATAATGTTGTTTATAATTTGTTACTATATCTTATTTTTCTTAAAACTCAGCTTTGCTGACGTTCTTATGTTTTGGGTCGTTCCCTCACTGGAACCTGTACCTATTTGTATTTTTGGGTAGAGTTGATAGGTACAATTAAGGTTCGCATGGGTGCATATTGGATCCGAGGAGTAGTACGAGCGTGGAAGGATTTTGGACTAAAGACTTCGTCTTAGTCTATTTATACTTTTATAAAACCGTTGGATTTGAATTTTTTTTATTGTTTTGAATTTTGTAAGATTTAAGTCTTCCGCTGCAAATAAAGTTTTGACAAGTATACCTCGTTTTTAAATATTGACTTTATATCTACCTTACACTTAGTTTAACGACTTAAGTGTGGGGTGACAGCGTTGAATTTTTGTATTCGTTTTATTATTTTGTGGTTGAAAATCCAGGGCTGTTACAACTACTGTTTGGTTGATGGTGATAGAGGTTGTGGTTGGATATTGTGAGCCATGTCGGGAGATGATTTCACCCCATTGTTTCGCCCCTTGTGACTCCTGACACAAGGGGATGTGCACATTAATGAGATTGGGTTCCCTCGTTCCGATAAGCGGGGAGTTGATGTCTAGTGTTGCGGTCTGGCATCAACAGGGGTGAGTTAACTGTTGTGATGGAAACCCGGCTACTCGTTGTGATGGGAACCCGGCTACTCGTTGTGATGAGAGTCGTTGTTGATCACGGAGTTTGGGGATTGATGGAGCATGGTTGAGTTGTGTTATATTGTATATTCATGTGGTTGTTGTGATTAATTTTACAATTGTACTAACCTTCGTATGTTTTCAAAACTGTGGTGAACCATTTGATATTTCCGCCAAATGGAGAGTAGTGAGTCTAGCAGGTGTTGATGTTTGAGCTTGCTTGCGGGTTTGGATGAGACACCGACGATGCATTTACTTTTCGTAGCTTCCGCTGAGTTTTTAGACATTTGTCCTTTTGGATTTTTGAGTTGTATTACATTTGGTTTTGGAACATGTAACTATTTACACTTTACCCTAATTTAATAAGTGTTTCTTATGTCAATTTGATATGTAATACCTCGGGTAACCGAGATGGTAACGACCCCCATTTGCTACGGTAGGCCTTGGTAAGGCACTTTGGTAGATGGGGGTGTTACACTTACTTCAGTTCCATTCAATTCAGTTCAGTTCAGCTCCATTAAGTTCAGTTCAGCTCAGCTCTATTAAGTTCAGTTCAATTCAGACAATTTCAGTCCAAAAAGAACAGGGCCTTATATATCTAACCGATTTTAACTTCACCCTTAACCCATTGCAATCTCATATTCACCCTTCTACACTATGGAGACCCTACCTAATATTCAAATTCAAACTTCATTTCGTCATAGTATAAACTATTTTTTTTAGGAACTTATTTCATCTTTTCGGATAATAGAAGTGAGTTGAAACCACCGGCTTTCAAACCACCTCGAAAGATCTGAACAAGAATGTCAAATTGAGGCCATAAAGTCAGCAATTTTACTGGCCTTACGAAAGCAATGTTTAACCACATCATCGAATAAAATAAGTTCTAAATCCACATCTTTGATAATACTTGAAATTTTCCATGAAATTTGCCAAGTATTTCGAATTGAGTTAATAACACAAAGATTATCTCCTTCAACAACCAGTTTCGAAATTCCTAACGATTTAGCTGCTAGTACGCCTTCTTTTAATGTAAGAGTTTCTGCAATGAGAATGGTATTAAAATCACATATTTTAGCTCCTAATACAATTATCTTACCATTATGGTCTCTTAAAGAGTAACCCAAGGAAGCTTTTTATCAACTACGTTAGCTTCTAATACAATTATCAACTAACTATTCACATGATTTTTAGCCAACTCTCCTAAATCCGGACTATTAGGATCTTTAAGCTTAGTTTCATTCCAAATTTTAATACAATTCTTACAGGGAAAAAAAAAGAGTAAGCTTACTAACATTCACAATCACATTCACATTAACATTACTAAAGATAAAGTCATTTTTAAAAAAACAAGCATTCCACCAAATAAAAATAATTTTAATGAAAACAGTTCTTGAAACAAAGTCTTTTAACGCGTTGAGCTTTGTTACAAAATTTTGACTTGAATCGACAATCACTGTTGCTGAACAATTACTAAATTTGTAAGTACTCATATCTTGAAAAATTGAACCAATGAAAGGGCATTTGAAAAAAATGGCCTAAAACTTCATTAGGATGATTACACAAAATACAATGTGTTGGACGTTAATATGACTTCTAATAAGCTTATTTTTAGTAGGTAATCCATCAATACAAGGTTTTCAACCAAAAACCTTTAATTTTGGGGGTTAATTTTCAAACCCAGTTAAACTCACACTTTTAAAGATTATGGTCATACAAACCTTGTACTAACCAGGTTGTTGTTTTGGTACAAAATTTTTCTTCACTTGATAATCTCCATATTAGATTATCTGAAATTTTGTTACGCAGTATAGGAAAATCTATAATAAGATTAATAATGTCGGAATTAACTATTGTAGATAACTTAAGAACATCCTACTGCTTACAAAGAGTAATAAAAATTTTAACAAAAATATTTGGTTAATGAATAAATTGGGCATCATAAAACTATTGATAGGATACGGAAAAACCCAATTATCGGACCAAAATTTGATGATGTTACCGTTGCCTACTTGCCATCTTAAACCCTTTCGAAAAACAAATTTCAAGGGTCATGAGTTTACGCGATTGCCAAGAATTACTAGTAGTAGGATTATGATAAAAAAAAGCTATCAATTTCTCAAATATTTTTTAGTTACTACCTTGACCCATATGTTCTCTTTTTCGGTGAATTTTCCACAAAAGTTTCATCTGGAAAGCCTCAGTAGCTGCTTCAGACGTTTACTCATTAGTACTACGTTTTGCATGACACTACGTGCTCTAACAACAGTTAAATAAGGTCCAATACCATTTTTAAACAAAAAAGCGGAACCGTTCTAAAATCTATCGTTGTTAATTATTGACCACGGTTCTGAAAAACATGTTAAATATTTGAAAACGGCTTGAGAAAACCGTAGTCAAAACAAAGACAACGGTTACATTCTGTTGTCAAATATAATACTGACAACGGTTTTACAGAATGTGTAAGAACGGATACACAACCGTTGCCTTATATGATAATGACAACGCTTTTTAATGAACAAAACCGTTTTAAATATTAGGTATGACAACGGTTTTATTTCATTATCAATCTCCAATAGAGGGAAAAAGCTTACAATGGTTTTTGTAACACAAAAACCGTTGTAAATTCAATACATTTGACAACGGTTGAAACCGTTGTCAAACATTATAATGACAACGGTTTTCTTTCGTTATCAATCTCCAATAGAGGGAAAATATTTACAACGGTTTTTTTGTAACACAAAACTGTTTTAAATTCAATACATATGACAACGGTTCTCATTCATTATCTTTATTTTTTTGCGGCAAGTATTAATTAGCATTGGAGGGAAAATATGTCAACGATTTGGTATTTTAAAAAAGCTGTTGTCAGTTAATTTTAGACAACGGTTTGCGCAGAACCGTTATCATTTTATTGTATATTTATCTTTAAAGAAATAGGATTTTTGTAGGTTCCAACACATGCTGAATATGCTATTATTTTAGTAGTATTTCAGCAGCTACGCACTGCAAAAATACAATCCAACATCCAAATAACACAGAGAATGATCAATTCAATCTAGCATCAAAATAATACACAGAATGATCAAGTCAACCCAGCATCAAGATAATACGACAGAGTGATCAAAACCCAATACACATGGCTCTATATATACACATACATACATAATGAGCGCACTGATCTCTCCAAGGCTAGGGTTAATCTGTGGGCCATACATAATCATCCTAATGCTAATTAATACTTGCCGCAAAAGTGAAATAAAATATTTAGCCCACCGATCTCTTACATCGTTGATTTCATCTTTCGTGTAGTACGGCGCTCCGTTGAGTTTTAGTGGAAACTAGAAATCAAAATATAAAGAATAAATGGAAATATACAGAATTAAACCCAAGCAAGTTACGTAATGCTGTAATATTTATTAAAACACACTAACCTTAGAAGAAATGCTGTAATATTTAGCCTTGATAATCTTCAACATGGACCGACAAACGAAAAATGCGCATTGTTTACCGTCTGGCTGAAAAGGAGAATATTATATAAATCACACACAAATAAGCTAAATTAGATCAACATGTCGCATAAACATAAATTAAATGATAGGAGTTATTATTAAGAAGATATGTACTTGTATCACGACAATTTTTGGAGAGGTGTTGGTGTCATATTGCTTAAGTGGAGATATTTTTTTTTCTTCAAAAGCATTAATTCATAACACGAAATTATAATTAGCATATATATGGGTCAATAATATTGATGTGACATTAAAAGGATAATATAATTCAAAGGCCATACAATAACAACTGACATGATTAAAGGCCAGGCTGTAATTAAATGTAATACATCGGATTTATGGTCTTAGGCTACTCGGCCGAGTATGGGGTACTTGACCGAGTAGCTGTTGTAGGTAGTCAATCAGAGTTCTGTTTGTCGTGAACTCGGACGAGTGAGTGAGCACTCGGTCGAGTGTGGCTACTCAATCGAGTGTGTCTTACTCGATCGAGTGGCTCGTACTCGACCGAGTGTCTGGTTCGCTACGGGTTTTTTCGCAGTTTTGATTAAGATAAGTAGAGGAGTATAAAAGGGCGTGTTAAGCTTTCTAAATAAGTTCCTAAGTTTTTCTTAAACCCCACACTACGTACACAACTTCTCTAATCATCCTAATCATCTCCAAGGCTAGGGTTAATCGGTCGTGAGTCATTGCCTCTCGTTTTCCATGTCGATTTCGTCGGTAAGTCTCTAGCTTTCTTCTTTATCGATTTATGGTTGTTATTAGGGGTTTTGGCAAACCCTAATTTGGGGGTTTTGGGGGTTTAGAGTGTTGGTCATCGTATGTGTTGTTGATTGTTGATTATCGTGTTGTAGGTGACGATGTGTTATTCGTTGTGCGTTCGTATGATTGGCTGCGGTATAAGGGATTGTGAAAAGGTAGGGTTTCCATACTTAGTTGACTGTAGAATGATATGTACTACAACGTAGCGATCTTTGCAAATGTTTAATGATATGTTTATGCTATGTTTATGATATGGATGTTGTTGTGTGGAGTTTGGAGTTAGTATTGTGAGCCATTGAGAGAGATGGTCTCACCCCCATTGTTCACCTCTTGTATTTCTCGACGCAAGGGGGATGTGCACATTAATGGACTTGGGTTCGCTCAAGCGTGAGCGGGACTTTTGGTGATAAGGCTGTGGTCCCCATTGGCGGTGTGGATTATCTGTTGCGATGAGTAATCTGGCAGGGCTACATACCTTGGTGTGTAGTCGGTTACTGGTTACTATGGAGTTTAGATGTTTATGCTTTGTTATGTCATATTATTGTATAGTTGATTGACCCCGTTTCTGTTTTCAAAACCGTGGTGATCCATTCGGGGATGGTGAGTAGTTGGTTTAGCAGGTGATGATGTTTATCATTGTTGATGTTGCTGCGGGGATTGGCAGGGCGGATTCATCACCAATTATTTAGTACTCTAGTTTGCACATAACTTTATCTTATGTTGTTATCACAGTTTTGGGATTTGAATTGTATTTGTATTTTTGGGAGTTTGTAACCTTTAAATAAAGTTAATCTTTAAGTATATGTTTCATTATGGTTTTCTATGATGTACACTACCTCGGGTAACCAAGATGGTAGCACTTTCATATCTTGAGGTAGTCCTTGATAAGGTGCCTTGGGGTATGAGGGTGTTATAAAGTGGTATCAGAGCGACGGTTTTGGAACCTAAAACCAATAAATCAATGAACTTAGGGTGTCTAAATAAAATGAACCCGGGTAGGAGTTGTTTAGAGCTACCACAAAGGCTTGGGAGACGTCCTAAAGCTGCATTTTTGCCTTTACAACTTTTAACCGGTCACTATGGGGTGTCAAGGGTCGTTGTGTGCTTATATGTTTTGCTTATATGTTTCATATGCATTGACGGATGTTATATGTATGAGGTGTATGGAGATATGTAATGTATATGGATATGATTGAGTTGTGGAATGTGATGGATGAAGTATTGATATGAGTTAGTAACATGATAAGGTTATATGCGTGATTTATGTTATACTTAAGCATGCGGGATAGTTCGTATATGGCATGACTCGACCGAGTGAGGGGGACTCGACCGAGTAAGGGTAACTCGACCAAGCCCCTGGCACTCGACCAAGTGGATAAATTGGTGTTTTGGGGTAGAATATCTGTAAGTTTTTGACTCGACCGAGTGTGGTCTACTCGACTGAGTACGTTACGTACTCGACCGAATGTGTTTTCTGGGTATTTTTGGTCAGGTTCTGGATCAGTTGAATTCGATCGAGTACATATGTGACTCGACCGAGGTGGGTGTACTCGACCGAGTGTCTTTGATACTCACCCAAGTGTCCTTTCTAGGTGGATATATGTTTGTTTTGAGTCGTAGGCTATGTGCTTACGTTTGTTTTGGGTCTTAAATAATTCTTTTACATATGTGTTGGTCCTGAGGAGTAATTTACCGGATCCTAGGGTGTGGAGAGTACCACCTTATGATGGGTATGAGTTTGTTGAGAGGACATGTGGTTATACGTGGTAGTGATGTATAGTGAAAAGAGGAAGTGAAGTCGATGATTTCATTAGGGCAAGGAGTACAATTTGTGTGATATGGTGAGTGATATAGTCGTGGGCTCGAGTAATGTAATGATAGGCATATATGATCGAGTTGTGATGTGAGTGGTAATGTAAGTTCGAGGAATGTGAAGTTGGAAAAGTTTGTAATGAGGGAGGTGGATTATGGTAATATGGGATGTGAGTATTTATGGAGGGAGATGGTTATGACTATGTTGGTTGAGGATATATGTAAGGGAAGGTCATGATAGAAAAATGGGGAAGAAGGGCGTTTAGTGAGCTTAGACCGATGGATGTCGCGATGTGGATTTGTATATAGTGGTTGTGCTTGGGAATTTGGATTATTAAGAGGTGAGCCTAGTGTGTAGTTCTTTGGGAAGGTGACGGTATGAGATTACTTACGGTTTCTGGAGATATTAAAGAAAGATGTAGTTGATTAAAAAGTAATCCTTGAAAGTGTAGACTTATTGGTGGTGAGTATGAGTGAGTAGCACGTGGAGAGAGATTATTGATAAGAAAGAATGAGAAGTTGCTGATATGAATTAATGGAATTTGAGTTTTGGAGCCATGAAGAGGTAACCGGATTACTAAAGAGCTGGGTAATAGGAGTAATGAGTTGAGTTTATTATGGGTGTTGTCAAGTGCAATGAGACAAGAAAGATGGTAGTAAGTCGAGTGTAGTATGTTCACAAAAGTTATGGGACATGAAAGTAAGGAATCATGGAGATGTATGGTACTATCATGATTGTGTGAGTTAAGGGTTATGTAGGAATTTCAGGACAACATGTTAGGCATGAGGTTTGTGGAATTAAGGGAGTAAGAAGTTAGCAGAGAAATTGCATGGTATGAGACTTGGGTGGTAAGTTAAAGCAGTGGGATGGTCACAGACAAAATTAGTATCATAGTATAGATATTGGGGTAATATGGTTTATATGGTTAATGGAGTTGTTATAGGGAATTGGTATTCATGGTCGCGAGGGAGCATAAGGTGTTGAACTAGAGAGCGTTGGTCGGAAGTTTAGCTTTGGTTATATGGTCACATTGGTCAGGTGGTGGAGTTTATGCGTATTGGAAAAGGGTGTTATGAAGAGTATGTGAGTTTAACCTCGGGTGGGAGATATCCATTATCAAGTGGTAACTTACGTGATCGAGATTGCTAGTTAGATTTGATTATGGGTCTATGACGTGTGTAAGTGATTGTGCGAGGTTCTAACCTCGTAAGTAGAGGTATGGTATGATGTTCATAAAGTTGTTATCTGGTTATTTCGTGTAATATGTGGTGTTTTGTGGTCCAGTAAGATGATATCGAAAAAGAGGGTAAGGGATGGTTGAATGAGTCGAGAGATGATCGTTGTGCCGGGACTCTAATATTGGTAATGTGGTTGTTATGTTCCGGGTTGCGATCTGGGCAAGGTACTCTGTGTTGCGATTCGGGTACTTTCGCGCGGCGGTGCGGCTGTTGGTGGTGGTGTTGCGATGTCGTCAGTGGTTGTGGTGGAGTACGCGGGATACTTGTGAGACGAGCTTTTGAAAGAGTATGTCAGTTTAGTATGAGCATATGGATTATTGTTTTGTCTACTATTATCCCCTATGATTTTCGTCTTGTGGGTGAGGGTAGAGTAAAATATGGAAAAAAGTTGCACTTGTGGTCGATGTTGCCGTACTTACAGTGAAATCTTGTTGGTGAAACATAGTTGTGGGAGATTTTTGGTGTACTTTCGATATTATGCAAGATGAGCCATTTATTGACATAGTGGTGACAAGTAATCGGTGGAGCATGTGTGTACTGAGATGAAAGCTGCAGGTGGTTCATAATTTTTATCGGGAAAGTAAGTATGGAGAGTTGGTAGTTAGTCTCCTGTTGAGTTATATACGAGTTTGGCGACAGTAAAAAGGGAGATTTGAGGATCTAGTGTGTGTGTGT
>VHZZ01000348.1:84017-95523 GCA_009801015.1 Silene noctiflora
TGTATTCTTTATGTGAGATTTACATATGTGATCAATTATGATCGACAATTTGTGATCGCATTATTGTCGGGGACACTTTTCTCCAACAACCATAATCAACTACCAATTACCGCCATTACATATACTAACTTAGATTGATTGCCGCCAATACGCGATACATAAAAGCCAATCTTAACATCATCCAACAATGCAAACTAGCAAATCAATAAAACCAATCATAAAAGTCCATTAAACTCACTTTGAAGTGGTTCTTGTCCTTCCATAATTTCTCATCGTGTATTGTACCTTCCATAAAATTCATAACATATAGTCCGCAATCATAACTACACAAATACAGTATGAGACTGAAAAAGGTAAAATTAAGCCAAACAAAAGGAAATACTAAGAAAACATACGTGTTTGCTTACTGAGGTACATCCACATTAACACTAGTAAACAAGCTGATACCCTGAAGACAACTGTAATTATTGCTTCTGTCAAACTGATTTGCAACATTGAATACCTTTAAAAGACAACACAATCATCAAAATAGTCATAGCTTAACTTTATTGTAACTGATAATACAAATGCAAAAAGAATAACACAAACAGTAGAGACCATACAATATCCTCCACATAGGAATTATAGTCCTCCAAAGCTTTTTTATTTTTTGAATTTGGCTTGCACGAGTTCAAAATATAGTTTTCCTTCTTCTTGAGGTCAAACACACAAGCTAACCAATGATTATTATTTTTGCCGATTGTGAAGAAAACCTACAAAGATAAAAAAAAAAAAGTAAAATGAATTATCAAAGACAAATTGACTTCATTTCAAATAGCCAAAATAGCACCATAAATTGCAATGAGTAATGCCTAGTGACAAATTGACTTCATTTCTCTTCCCAGGTCAGATTTTCCACTCTTTTTTTGTTTTTTATTTTTATTTTCTTTATACTCTCTACTCTCTAGTTGCTATACTTGACAAATGCTTTTGGGTTTTAAATCAGACCAAATACTTGAGGACTTTCTCAAGTAGTGACATTTGTATCTCAAGACATTCATTTCACACTAGGGATTTGTTTTGGCTCTTTCTTCTCCAATTCCAAATTTATTTACACTAAACTATAGCAAAAAGTAGGTTAAGAAATTTACCTTATCAATAGTTGCTCCATTTTCAGGCTTATAGTGCATCTTAAGATAAGGGCACCATACAATTTTACCCTTGATAACTTTTAATTCAGGCTTAGCATGCTGGCAAATTAAGCACATTAGTTAGTAGATATGGAGTATTGATAAATCTGAAAGCTGCATTTTTGAATCTGAATCAAAATTTATATCTTAATTACCTACCTGCACTGTTGACGGCAAGTAGAGAATATCAGTTCTATCATATGTCCACATCACACCATACATGTCAAGCACCTACATGTAAAAGATCATGTTCTAAATATCACACCAAAATCAGTATCTAAATATAAATAATAAATAATAAATGTCTATGTACTTACCAAATCCATTACCCAGTGACGATTTTGCAAGCTTTGCATTGCTTTTCGACAAACTTCTATCCACTTAGTTACAACAAGAATCTCATTTAAACTATATAAGAATATTATTAGAACAGGTGTATCGACAAATCAATTGTACAAATATGTTATCAATTCTAGAACTTACTCGGGATCTTTGTCACTTTTCATTACAAGACGAACCAGTTTCGTGTCTGTCAGTTGACGTTTCCGTAGTGAGTGTCTTGTATTTTGGAACTCGTAGTCAATTGCTCGAAATCTAAAAAATAAGTGACAAATCATGCAATGAAATTTATTGCCAACTTTAGAATTTTATTCAAATTTTTGTAATTATATTTACAAATGGAATCGAGTTATACCTCATATCCAAAGGCAAAGATCCAGCTTCTGATAAGACTTTATCTTTAAGTTGATTATCATAAAAATAGCAAATTTCGTAGCAAACTCTTATATAAAAAAGCTTAACTTGGTTGTGGTACAAAATAAACTGGAGTGTATCTTAAGCATTACATGTATCTAGCAACTAATTGGAGTGTATCTACCAACTGATTTCAGTGTAACAAGCTATCTAGATGTGTGTATCTAGCAAGTTAAAGGAGTGCGTCTATTTATGTCAATTTAGCTTCAGAATATCAAAAACATTACATGTATCTAGCAACTGGTTGAAGTGTATCTAGCTAGGTAGAGGCATGTATCTAGTAACTTAAAGAAAAACATGCAAGTAAATAAACATGAGAGTTCAAAAAATGAATCAGAACTTACGTCATGTAAACCCAAAGGAAAACCCTTTCTCGTGCCTTTGTACTTCTCCAACACACGCATGAGATAAATTCTGGGATCAACTCCGTAACCAAGATTTGCACTAGTAGAAAAAGTGCCATTGACATCGGTTATTTAGGCTCATTTACATCGGTTTTGGGCGATGCTTCTGGGGGCGTTGTTTATTGAATTTATAAGAAAAACATCGGTTTTCAAACCGATGTTAATGGTACCAATTGATTTCAGAATATACTCTTCTGTCACCAGCGAATAAACGTCTTGATGGAATCTTGTTTCGGACCAAGAAATTAATAACAAACTGTTTCTGCATTTGACAAATTAGTTCACCAAACCAAATTAATAGAAAAAATCAAAATTAATTTAAAAAAAAAAAAAAACAAAAAAAATGCAAACTTTCAAAGGTTAGAAAAACAACATCAAATACGTGAAGGCCTTTACAGGTCATACCGTAGACTGAATCGTTGTTGTATAATTGACAAAATTTGGCCTCATCACATGTAGGGTTTCCAACTTCTTTGTCATAAAGTTAAAACAAAACACAAATGGCATGTCAGATATTATTGGTACAAATATCTGCAATTGCATTTTTGTAAAAAGTCAGAAAACTTGCACAATGAGTAATAATAGGAAACTGGCACATTGAGTAATGAAACTTGCACAATGAGTAAACCACAGTATTCACTTACGAGTTTTGCTTCTGTAAAATTGTCATCAATGCCAGCAGTACGGATAGCAGTACGAATATCCCGATGACAAAAAAAAATATTTTGTAAGAAATGTCACGAGTATGTCAGCAAAACAGATGCACGTGACTAATTCCAGGGGTACCATGAGTTTGTTATAGAACTTACTTCATCATCTGTTTGCAGGAGATATAACCTATTCGGTGAACCGGGTGCTCTATGTGTTTCCCATTTGTTCAAAATGAAACTCCAAGTATGTATGAGAGACTTAGACACTTTATCACCTGTCAGTACCATCTTCAAATCTCCCCGACTAAGTTTATGGTGATCACTTTGGAATTCTCATTGTATAAAAATGATGAACCCATAAAGTTAGGTATTAGATTCATGCCTTAGTAACAAAGTGTGTAACACAGATTCATGCACTATATTAGTAAATTCACACCTTTTATCAGATGACTCTGAAAATACATGCTCCAATACATCTTTTTTAAATTTATTCAAATTACCAGCAATTAGAGTACTTCTCTAAAGGAAAGGGGATCGAAAAAATTGTGTTTCAACTATCTTCCTCGTAACCATTGTCCTTGTAATGGGTGATGGTTCTTTTGGGGGCAATTAAGAAATGGGTTCAAAAACAAGTGGCTCCACAACTTCGACTCCATGTCCAAGATCTACAGCCTCATCACAGAACTTTTTAAACTCTTCTTCTTGTGATTGTGATTTTGAGCTAAGTAATCTAAATGAAGGTGAGGTAAAATATGCATACAATGGAAGAGAAAGAGGTATAAACTTTGGTGGGGATGGGTGTTTAAACTGTGGAGACCGACAAAAAGATGTTGAAGGTTTTGTTTTTTTCTCAAAATTCAGTGGCTCAAACTCTTGCGACTCAGAGTCTAAAAGGATAGGAGAAACTGACTTTGCCTTGGAGTTGACAAAAATAGGATCCGAAGCCTTTACGCGAGTTGTTTTGTTCATAACATTACTTGTCTCATTTGATGACCGTTTTCCTAAAGCAATTTCTAATTTAACAAGAGTTGTCCACAACTCATACTCATTGACAAATTTGAGTTTACCTAACTTAGTACGTGGATCCTCATTATCATCTTCATTACAAACTGCTCCCTTCTCTTTCACTTTGTCAGACTCATCGGCGTTCTTTTCAGGAATATTCAATCCCTCTGTTGTAGGTTATGATGAATAGCGGCATTCACTTAAAGAAGGCGCCATTTGACCCAACTGTTGTATAATCTTACACTCAGACAAATGCATTGTAGGTTCTGCCAGCGACTTTGAGAAGCTAAAATAGGCAAGAGCAAGATTGTTTGCATTTTCTGCCAACTTCTTCATAGAACAGAAGCTGCTCTTTTTACTGTCCTCCTCCACTGTCTCGCTAGCCATCGGGTCTTCTAACCTTCGGTTCTTCGCTAGCCTTCTCTTCTGGAATGAAAGCCTCAGGCATATCTGATTGTGATGGCACACTGAAAGTTACTTCCCGAACTGTACCCTTCACAATAGAAGATAGAACACCTCCCGTCCCAAACCCGTCATTCATCTCCTCCTTAAGCATAGATTTAATAATTTCTTTCGTCCATGAAGCTAGTGTTAGGAAAAATCGAGGAATTGAAAAATAACTGAAGGATACTCTATCAAGATCGATAAAGACGAACACCGTGATAGGCCCTCTAAAATAGTCATTTTTAGAAGTTTTCCAATTTTGAACGGCTTTCATAAACTATTTTCGAGTGAATTTACACCAGTTTAATGATGAAACAGCTGAAATATCTCTTAGACACTTCAACACTCTTAAGATGGCAAAACTCCTTTCTACACCCATTAGAAATGCTGAGACAATAAATACAATGAAGTTTCTTTTAAACTCTTCCCCGCCCTCTCTTTGGTTGATCATCGAATTTAGTATGTCCTTAACGTAAACCTTTGTGGGATCTTCGTTACTGAATTATGTCAACCATTTACTCTTCATCTCAGTAAAATCATCACTCTTATCTGTTAAGGAAGCTATCTTGACGTCATTTGCATCCATTGGAATACCAAGTGATAGATGAATATGTTCATCCGTTATTTGAAGTTTCCCTTTCATGTAGGAGCATGATGATGTGCTGAATTTGGTAACAAGCCAATGAGCAAGAGCACCAGGCACAATGTCCTTCTGAAGATTAAGAAGGCCCCCAAAGCCCATGTCTTTTATATATGCTACTTGTTTTGCACTCAAATTGCTGTTGATAAATGTCATCAACATTTTAGGTGACATACGTGTTCTCAAATAACACTGCCCCAAATCATCATCATCATCATCATCATCATCATCATCATCATTTTCATCATCATCATCATCATCATTATCGTCATTTTTTTTCCTTTTAAGAGCTTTCTTAGAGGGACTTCTCTGAGTAATAACATTCTGGTTTTCTTTGCTTGTACTTGCACCATCATTATATAGCATCAACTTTTTCATTGCTGAAAATTTAAAACAATGATTGACTGTTTTCTTAAATATCATGTGTATTTAGAAAGCAAAAGGTTTGTATCTAGAGTGTCGAATATGTGTATCTGGCAACTTAACAGAGTGTAAGGTGTCGAATATGTGTATCTTGCAACTTAACAGAGTGTAAGTTGTCGAATATGTGTATCTGGCAACTTCTACATGATATCAACCTTGAGCCACAAGATCACAATCAAGTGCATTGAGTCCTAAAATGTATATCTAGCAAGCAACTACTAAATTTATCCAGCAACTTCAAATAGTGTATCTAGCAACTGAAGCAAGTGTATCTAAATAGATAAGGGTATGTATCCAACCCTAAACCTTTTCCCTTATTATCGGAAGGCGGTGGAAACTCTAAACTAACAACTGAACCCTCAAAGGGGAAGGGTGAGAGGGGAAAGGGATCAAACAAGGGGAACATGTATCCTAAATTTAGGACGGGAAAGGGTTCAGGGTTGGATTAGGCGGCTCCGCTCCGCCTAATCCAACCCTGAACCCTTTCCCTTATTAGCGGAAACCCTAAACCAAAAACTGAGCCCTAAAAGGGGGTATGGTGAACCCCTTTTCGAGGGGAACGGGTATCCTAAATTTAGGACGGGAAAGGGTTCAGGGTTGGATTAGGCGGCTCCGCTCCGCCTAATCCAACCCTGAACCCTTTCCCTTATTAGCGGAAACCCTAAACCAAAAACTGAGCCCTAAAAGGGGGTATGGTGAACCCCTTTTCGAGGGGAACGGGTATCCTAAATTTAGGACGGGAAAGGGTTTAGGGTTGAGATCCTATGAGAACCACCAAGATAATGAGAACCGTGAGAACTCCATTTTACGAGATTTTTTTTTTGAAAACATAACGACATATTTGGATTCGGCATAAAAATTTTTATGGATAGATAACATATTTCTTGGTCCAAAAATTATAAACTATTGACGGAAATCGAGGCAAAATACATTTTATTATTTTTCATGTACCTAGTAGTCATTTTCCTATATCTCACAGTTTTCATACACCCAGCACTCATTTTCATGCATCTTGAGCCCTTTTTAGTGCACTTATGAATTTTTGTACATAAATAATACATTTTCTTAATATAATCAATAAATTTAGTTTAGTTATACCAAATAATGTGTTTGAACAAACTACGCTAAGGCTAAATGATTCACCTAAACTTTCGAATTGAGATTTATTGGACATTTAGTGGTGGTTCTCACGGTTCTCATTATATTATTGGTTCTCACCGGATCCTGACCACACACACACACACACATACATACATAAATACACACACACATACACACACACACACATACAGGTTAAGGTGAGTCTACTATTTTGGTTGAGTTCATAAGTCCTATTCTCAGCCAATCATTTCTGAGTGTAGCTTTATTGATTTATGAGTGTAACTTTAGTCATTTATTGATTTATGAGTATAATTTCAGTCTTTACCAGTGTAAATTTTACCTTTTAAGGCCATTGTGTAAATAAAAATTTGAATATGTAATATTTGAATTTATGTAATTTTAACAGAAGTATATGAAACTTTATTGTTTTACGAATGTAACTTTAGTCGTTGGAGGTGTAATTTTAATCGTATGGTGGTTTTTATTTAAAAATTTAAATTTATATACTTTTACGAGTGTAACTTTACCCATTTCAAGTGTAACTTTAATCGTTAGAGGCGTAACTTTAGTCGTGTGGTGGTTTATAGGTAAAAATTTGAATTAATATACTTTGATGGTAACTTTAGTCCTTCAGAGTGTAACTTTAGTCCGACCACTTTAAATCACCAACAATACCACCACCATTCATCCCATCGCCACCACCACAGCCACTACTACCCTATAATAACAACCAACACCTGATACCTTCAACCAACCTCAATAAAACGATATCTGAATGCCCACCACCATCGCATGACCACCACGTCTACACCAGCACCACCGTCAGCAACCCAGAACATCATCACCACTACCGGCTAAAAAAAGCAATAGATCTGGGAAAAAAAAAAACGACGGCTGTGTGAGAAGAGGAAGGGCAGTGGTGGGTCCTCTTGGTGGGGGTTGCGTGGGAAGAGGAAGGGCGGTGATCAGTCGCTGTGGTGGCGGCTGCGTGAGTAGAGCAAGGGCGATGGTGCGTTGTCATGGCAGTGTGGTGGTTACGGGGTGGTCGACGTGGGCGGGGCAGGTAGTGGCAGGTGGCGGTAATTTAGAGAGAAATGGGAAGGGAATGAAGAGAGGGGGGTAGGTTTTGGGTGCTTTTATACTCAGCCTTTTTTTTCTTTTAATCTTGGCCCTTCATTCTTTTGATCCAATGGCTTAAATTAGGATTTAGGGACTCAACTTAAAAGGGTGGACTTACATGATCTCATTTATACACACACAGAGGGGTTTCCATAAGTCCTTCACATTTCATGAGTCCCTAAGTTCTTATAAGGGCCTTTGGATGAAGAGGATGAAGGGATGGGATTATATCTCAATGAAGGGCCAAAAATGAATCTCCCTAATCTCCCTAATCTCCCTCCCTAATAATTCTAATCTCCGTACTCACTTCCTCACCGATATTAATCTCTTTCTCTCATTTCTCTCATTCTCACTGCCTCCCCCCCCCATCTCTCTATATTTCACTATCCTCTCTTCTCACATATTCCTCTCATTAATAAAACACCAAACATAAATCTCCTCATTCCTCTCCACTGTCGGCCACCATTGACGCCACCACCACCACCACCACTTCCTCTTCTTAACTCTTTCCAACCCACGACCCAGCCACCTCGCCTTCGTCGACCACCAACCATTATTTATGATAAAATTTTCACAAAGGTTGCAATTATATTGATTTGTTAATCGAAATTATTTGTATTTTTTAGTAGATCTAACATTTGGTAAAAGGCAAAGAAGATCTCACATAAAAAAACCCACAAAAAAAAAATCAAATCTACGACGTCGACGACCTTTTCTTCTTCCCTACTCACCGACAACCTGCGGGGTTCGAATTGGTGGCTGTTGGCAAGTGGTTAGTGTGGTGGTAGTGGTGGGTGGGTCGTGGTTAGAAGGTGACGGTGGCGGCTGGTTGTGGTTGTGGTGGTTGTGCCGGTGTTGGTTGGTATTGTTGTCGTGGGTCTAGATCTACAAAAAACGACGCTTAAATTCAAAAATCTAATATCTCCGGCGTCTTTTTCCGTTCTTCCACCTCATGTTTCTGAAATTTTAAATTTTGTTTTTCTATTTGTTAATTTTAATTTTTCTATTTGGGGCAAGTTTCTCAACATATTTGGTTAGAGTCCTAGTCTCAAAAAGCGCGCTTGAGACGTTTCACGTGGTTGAATGTTGATTGTTGAAGCACAATTGATGGAAATGTATTAATCACCACTAAAAAAAGGATAGTATTTGTTTTTTATTTTTATTTTTCTATTTGTTAATGGGTGGTTGTTTATATTCAAACCCAGATCTGAAGAATATAAAGCATATATTTGTGTAACTTTCATTTTTCAGATTTACTTTTTAGTTTCAGTTTTTTTTGTTGTGTTTTCTCTTTTATTTTAAATCTCGTCTTGTGCTTATATTATTTCAAATTTCGTCTTGTCAAGTATTTTTTAAAGGTTTTAGATCTTATATTTTTGTTTTATAACTTTTCAAATCTAGTCTTGTTAAAATTCGTCTTTTTATATAAATTTTTCAGATTTAGTATTTAAACTTCAATGACATTATGTGCAACTCCAATGCCCATTATGTGTAACTTCAATGTTCATTATGTGAAACTTCAATGCCCATTATGTGTAACTTCAGGTTTCGTATTTAAAATCTTGTCTTATTATTTATTTTCTCAAATCTTGTCTTCTTGTATATTTTTTTTAGATCTATAATTTTTCAGATCTAAATTCGTCTTGTTATTTACATGTTGTGGTAATTGTTGGTGTATTAAAGTTACATTCATGAAAGGACATAAATTACGCAGATATGGACTGAAGTTAGACAAATGTGAACTAAAGTTACACAAATATGGACTAAAGATACACAAATATGGACTAAAGTTACACAAATTTGGACTAAAGTTATACTCATAAAATACAAAAGTTATATGATTATGGCCTAAAGTTACATCAATAGATTACAAAAAAGACTGAAGTTAAACTTGTCTTAAAATTACAAAAAGTCAAAAAAATATCCTTTAAAATCCCTTTTTAGTTTTAAAGTTGCACAATTTAGGGCGTGTTTGGCCTTACTTTTAAAACTGTTTTTACATTAGAAAAACACAAACTGGGTCAAACACTAGTTTTTGGAAAAGTAAAAACAGTTTTTTTTAAATCTAAAAGCAAAAATAACTCCCTAGAAACAGAAATCGAAAATAGGAGTTTCTGCTTCTATTTCTCAAAATAGGAGTTTCTGCTTCTATTTTCACTAAAATCTCATATCAAAGACACCATTTGTTTACATCAAACAAAAACGTAGAATTATCTTTCATAAGCACTACACACTAGCATTATGATTTGCTCCATCAATTTTTTTTGTGTTTTTCAGAAAGACCGTCCTCCTTACACCCAAGCCCTTTATAATATTTTATTTGGATTGTCTTTAAGTGTAAGGAGGACAGTCGTCTCGCAGGACACAAGAATTTTTATTTGCTCCACATTTTTTTYCAACGAAAATCGTTTATTTATCATTTTTCGTAGTCGATAGATTGTCTTACAATGATTTTATTTTGTTAGCTACTACTATTTCAGGCTTTTTTAATGAACAAATTATTGGATTTTCTTTGGGTTTGAAAAAGGAAAAAATTTATCAATCTATTTTAAAATTTATTAATTCGATGAAAAGCAACATTAGTTAAATTTTAAAAAAATTGATAGCATCATGTCGATTTGAAACTAATTTGATCCAATGTTGTTAGTGTTCGATGAAAATTAGTTACATAGTATAATTGTATGATTAATGTTGTTTTATGTTTAAAATGACATATTTTAGCATTACATGAAAATTTAAAAGAAGAAAAAATAACTTTAAATTTGTTAGGCCAAACACCAACAAACTAATAAAAACAATTTTGTAAAAATTTTGGCCAAACACCAACAGTTTTTTCAAGAAACAGTTTATGCAAAACTATTTTTAAAAAATAGAAATTCATTTTTATAAGTTAGGCCAAACATGCCCTTAGTATTAAAGTTACCCACCTAAAACACTGAAATTACACATCAAAAAAAGACGTCAAATTGGTAAACTTCTCTTAAAATTACAAAAAGTAAAAAAATATCCTTCAAAATCACTTTTTAGTTTAAAGTTATACAAATTAGTACTAAAGTTATACACCTAAAACACTGAAGTTACACACCAAAAAAGACGTTAAAATGTTATACTTTTCTTAAAATTACAAAAAGTTAAAAAAAATATCCTTTAAAATCACTTTTTAAATTAAAGGTACAAAATTTAGTACTAAAGTTACACACCTAAAACACTGAAATTATACACACAAAAAGACGTCAAAGTGGTAAACTTTTCTTAAAATTACAAAAAGTCAAAAAAATATTCTTTAAAATCACTTTTTAATTAAAGTTAAAAATTTAGTACTAAAGTTACACACCTAAAACACTGAAGTTACAAAAAAAAATGTAATCTCCTATAAAATCTAGTACAAAATAGTGACGGAAACACTGTCGAATGGGATTAAATCACAATCATAAACACTAAATGAATCAAACTCGAATAAAAAAAATAAAAATATGAAACCTCGAAAGTGTTTAACAAATCCAACATAAATAAAACAAAAGAGTAGGATCTACTACTCGCTAGCTCTCACTTGAACCCCAATAACATCCAAAACCCGTCATGTTATATACATAACAGCCACAATCAGTGGGGAGCAACTCAGGCATTCTGATAAGTACTTTATTTATGCATTTTTATCCCCTAGATTAGCTCTATTTTATTTGACATTTTAGCACTTATTTAAGTGTTTTTGAGCTAGTATCGTGTTCTAGTTGCTTTGTATGTTTTTAACGTGTTTTTTAAGAAATATAGCTTTTATTAGCTAAATTCCCGACGATA
>VHZZ01000348.1:106055-117638 GCA_009801015.1 Silene noctiflora
TCACCTAAATGACATAGAAATGCGTGCGTAAATGGCCTAAGAAGACTATATAGAATGCACGCATCAACAACTACGAAGCTCTTAAATAAACATTAACTCAGCACGGGATGGTTTCACAAGATAACATTTCACCAACGCTTTACTCCTTTCGCAATACACTTAGAAATAATAAAAATGTCGTGGCTATAAAAAAAATATAACATAAGTGAGTAGGACGGAATCCTACCTTAGCTTAAGACCGTCGCAGCAGAAATGCCCCAAAGTCCTTAAAAGCGCTTCTCTATGACTCGGTGCATAATAAATAATATTTCACGTAAATATCGCTACTATATAATTTTACGCTATATTATGATATAGCGTGACCCAACGCATGAATGTAGGCATAACTTAGGCCACGGCTTGGCCACCAACCACACGGCCTCAAGGCAACCGGTTATTGCTCGGCCATGGCTAGGCCACGGCCTCCCCCACGAACGCCTAATGCTCGGCCTCCAACACCAAACTCACGGCCTACTCGGCCCAAACACGACAACATAACAAAAGCCGGATCACCCTTAGCCTAAGATCGTCACACAACCATCAAAAATACATTTTATACACTAATTGAATAAAATCCCCAAATTTAACATGAATATAAAAATTAGGGTTTGAGGCACTTTTATGAAATTGCGTAAAATTGTATGAAAACAATGTAAAGATGATAAAGATTACACTTACAAACACGGGGATGAAAAATGAGTGATAAAAAGTCGGAAAAACGCGTGCTCTCACTCGTTGCTCCATTCGACCGCCGCCTCCCTCCTTCCCCCCCTTTTTTTGTTTGTTTTGTGTGGAAATGAGAAATAGAGTTTTGGTTGGTAAAAACTTGGTTTATATACCCCGACTCAACTTAAGTTTATTCTCGACTCAATTTAACTTGCTCACACAAGCCCATAACTTGGCCGATAGGTTTATTTTGCACAAAAGCATCGTCTCACATCTAATATGACTTAACTTACACATAAAATAACTTATATACTTTGCGTCAAATAAAATAAAATAAAATAAAATAATAATATAAAATATTATACGGTATTACAGTCTTCTCCCCTTAAAAAGAACTTCGTGCTGAAGTTCACGTACCCGTAGGTTCAAGCCAAAGCTCAACTCAATGAACAACCTAAACCGCAGCATAGGTTCACATAAGTCAGACCGCTGTCTGAGTTTCATAAGATCGCAACAACGAAATCAAACCGTAGCTTGAGTCTGACTTTATCTAAACATGGTTGCGACATCTACCCTCCTAAAAGGAAGGTTGTCCCGGAACCTACTCATACCTGATCAAATAAGTGGGGATACTGCTCTCGCATTGCGCTTTCAGTTTCCCAGGTAGCTTCTTCGGTGTTGTGATTAGACCACAACACTTTTACTATCGTTGTTTCTCCATTACGCGTTTTACGCACCTTCCTATCAAGTATCTCTTTTGCAATCTCCATATAAGCTAAGGATTCATCAACCTTGATCGTCTCTGGCTCAAGTATGTGAGTTGGGTCGCTCATGTACTTCCTTAATTGGGATACATGAAACACATGGTGCACTCTATTCAAGGATGGAGGTAAGTCCAGCCGATAGACGACCTCCCCGACCCGATGTAGTATCTCATATGGTCCAATATACTTCTGTCTCAGGTTGCCTCGCTTGTTAAACCTCATAACACCTCTCATAGGCGAAAATTTCAGTAAGACCTTGTCTCCCACCGCAAATTTGATGTCGCTGTGCCTCAAGTCGGCATAACTCTTTTGACGATCCCGGGCTGCCTTCATCTTTTGGCGAATAACTTTCACATGATCCACCATTTCTTGGATCAACTGAGGACCCAAAAACATCGCGTCCATCACTTCATCCCAATATACGGGACTCCAACACTTCCTTCCATATAAAGCTTCGAACAGAGCCATGCCGATGCTGACATGGTAAGTATTGTTATATGAGAACACGATGAGGTCTAAACGGTCCTCCCACGATCCCCCGAACTCCAGTACACAGGCCCTTAGCATGTCCTCTAAAGTTTGGACAGTTCTTTCTGTTTGCTCGTCCGTAGCTGGGTGGAAGGACGTACTCCTTTTCAGGGTGGTACCCATTAGGTCCTGTAGCTCCCTCCAGAATTTCGAAATGAATCTTGAGTCACGGTCGGATACGATATCCTTAGGCACTCCGTGCAATTTCACCACATGCTTACAATATGCCCTTGCCAATTCCGCTTTGCTCCACGTGTCCTTCATTGGTACAAAGTGTGCAGTTTTCGTAAGCCGGTCAACTATCACCCAGATCATGTTATTCCCCTTTTTGGTCCTAGGAAAGCCTACTATGAAATCCATAGAGATGCCTTCCCACTTCCATTCAGGGATGTGCAAAGGTTCCACCTTTCCCTGGGGTCTCTTGTGTTCGCCCTTGACCTTCTAATACGTCAAGCATCGAGCCACGAACTCTGCCACTTCATTTTTCATTCCGGGCCACCAAAATGTCTTTTTCAGGTCCTTATACACTTGTCCCCACCTGGGTGTACCGAGTAAGGTGTATTATGTGCATCAGTCAAGATCGTTCGCTTCAAGTCATCGTCATCCGGCACACACCATCTCCCATCGAATCTCAAACTGACATCACCGTGGACCTTAAACCGTGTTGTCCCATTCCCTTCAGCTTGCTCACGCTAAGAAGCTATTCGGTGTCTCTTTTCTGCTTTTATCTGATTTCGGCATACAACTTCGGCTCGATAGTTAGATTACCTATCCTATCTCTTTTCTGAATCATATACACACCCATCTTTTCGATCTCATCTCTTACCTAACCTGAGACTTGGCTAAACGCAGTGCGTGCACTGACACTCTGCTTAGCGCGTCCGCCACTACGTTAGCCTTTCCTTCATGATACATGATCTCCATGTCGTAACCGCCGAACAGCTCTATCCACGGTCTCTATCTCATGTTTAGCTTCTTTTGAGTGAATATATATTTTAAACTCTTGTGATCCGAATAAACCTTGAAGGTTCCCCCGTATAGATAGTGTCGTCACAGTTTTAGTGCGAAAATTACTACTCCAAGCTCCAGATCGTGTGTCGAATAATTTTCCTCATACGTTTTTAGTTGTCGTGACGCATAGGCGATTACCTTGCCATTTTGCATCAACACACACCCCAAGCCATTCTTGGATGCATCCATTTATACTTCAAAAATTTCACTCCCTTCCGGCAGTGCTAGAACATGAGCTATGGTCAAGCGCTCTTTCAGCAATTGGAATGCTTCTTCGCAGCTCGCTTCTCAGTTGAAACGATTTTCCTTCCTCATCAGCGCCGTCATGGGCTTGATTATTTTAAAAAAATATCCTTAACGAACTGTCAGTAATAGCCAGCTAGCCCCATAAAACTTCGTATCTCGCCGACATTCTTCGGTAATTTCCACTAGTCACCGCTTCAATCTTACTAGGGTCGACAGACACTCCTTCCTTCGAAATCACGTGGCCTAGAAACGGTACCTTCTCTAGCCAAAACTCACACTTTCTTAACTTGACATACAATTGGTTATTTCACAGCGTCTCCAGCACTATCCTTAAGTGTTTGATATGCTCCTCCTTATTTATAGAATACACCAGGATGTCATCGATGAAAACTACTACGAACTTATCCAGGTAAGGACTAAATACCTGGTTCATTAGGTCCATGAATACCGCTGGTGCATTAGTCAGCCTGAATGGCATAACTTTAAACTCGTAGTGTCCATACCTCATCCCGAATTCAGCCTTAAGAATATCGCCCTGCTTCACCCTCAGCTGGTGATATCCTGACCTCAAATCGATCTTCAAGAACACTCCTGCCCCTTTCAGTTGGTCAAACAAGTCATCAATGCGTGGTAAGGTACCTATTCTTTACTATTACATTGTTCAGCTCCCTATAATCGATGTTGAGTCTCATACTCCCATCTTTCTTCTTGATTAAAAGGACTGGTGCTCCCCAAGGTGACACACTCGATCGCACATAACCTTTCTCTGAAAGCTCGTCTAATTGCTTTTTCAACTCCTCCAATTCCTTTGGTCCCATACAGTAAGGAGGCTTAGAAATCAATCCCGTCCTTGGCTTCAACTTTATCCCAAACTCAACCTCCCTTTGAGGCGGTAATCCCGGTATTTCCTCGGGAAATACGTCCGGAAATTCGCTCACCACCTCTATTGCCTCAGCCTTGGGTTCTTCTATTCTCTTATCCCTTACTTGGCACAAAAATAATTGACATTGTTTCCTCATATACACCTTCAAGGTGATCTAGTTAATCATTTTCACCTTCGGTTTCACCACAAATCCCTTGTAGGCCACTCTCATCCTCTTTGGTACTTTAACTGATAGTTTCTTTTGATAATAGTCTATCTATGCTTTGTTCTTGCTCTCCAATCCATACCCAGAATAACCTCAAAACCACCCACTAGGAAGTCTATTAAGTCCATGGAAAACATAACTTCCCCTATCACTATGGGTATACCTTTATACAACTTACGACAATCAACGGACTCTCCGGATGGTATATCTACCTTATCCTCTATCACTTCGTAGCTATCTAATTCTAGGAACTTAGCATGATTACTCGATATAAAAGAATGGGTTGCCCCCAGAATCAAATAAAATATAAGTAGGCTTAAAATTAACCAAGAATGTACCCGCGACTACGTGTGCATCCTCAGCTGCAGCGTCCATCCCCATCATGAACAGTTTACCACTGTACTTAGCCCCTCCTTGCATAATTCTAGCCGAGATAGTGGCTTGGCTAAACTCTCACGCTTGTCTCCCCTAATAGTCTTCTGATAGGACCCTCCTCTATATCTTCGGTTGTTGTTATACCTTCCTTGATTGTCATTATATTGACTCCCTTCGTAACCACCTTTACCGGATTGCCTATAGCTCCCGTAGTTGGGGCTTGGAGTACGATATTCTCCTTGACTTCCGCCTCTACTTCCACCCTCACCTTTTCCAGAGGACCTGGACTCGAATGCCTTGTGTCCTGCCTTGCCACAGCTAAAACACTTTGGCATGTTGTCTCCCTTATTAACCATTACTTTACCGCCCATTTCGGTATCCCCAGCCGAGTATGAACGATATGGATTCGAACTTGGCTTCTTATTTCCTGCGCCACCCTCACTGGCGGTTTCAGCCATCTACTTCTCCCCCTTCTCTTTCTTTTCTTCCTTGAGCTTGTCAGTAATTCTTTCAGCTTGTCCATCCTGCTGATGTAATACTACGGTATTCTGTGTCTGTAGCTACTCTATCGAGTAGGACTTACTCTGTCGAGTAAGTAAGTGCGTTTTACTATCAGAGTCTGTTTGTTGGGTACTCGATCGAGTACGTGTGTCACTCGATCGAGTAAGGGGCACTCGATCGAGTAAGTCACTTACTCGATCGAGTAAGTCAGTAACACGGGTCTTTTAGTCGGGCTTTGTTAATAACACGAGATTGATATAATAGCTTTGACGTCAGCTTCTTTTCACTTTTCATTTACTTTTTCTTAAAATATTTCAAAAGCAAAAGAGAGAACGTAAGTTGTGTGTGTCTTCTTCGCGTTGTTAGCAAATCCAAAGGCTAGTGTCATCGGTTTTCGGAGTTCTTTACGTCGTTRCGATCGTTGTCTTGTGGGTAAGTTTTGCKTAYCGTTTTTATGTTGTTTAGTTGATTTTGATTAAACCCTAATTGGGTGATTTGGGGRTAATTGGGGATATCGTYGTAGTGATTGTGATTGTATGATTATATGTGTATAGGAGGTGAATTCGTGGAGGAGCACTTTCGATCGTTGAGTTGCTACGTGGTGATTGCTTTTCAGGTAGGGTTTTCCCTACTCGGTTATTGACTACATAGTGTTAATTGTATATGTTTAATTGGTATATTTGGATGGATGTTGGATATTGTTGGTTGTATGATTTAATTATTGTATGTATTGTCTGTGTTGCGAGGCGCGCCCTCGGCTGAGTGGAGTCACTTGCAGGAGTGACTTCACGCCCTTGATTCGCCCTCCGTGGAACCCGCCACAGGAGGGGATGTGCACATTAATGAACATGGGTTTACGCTCGGATGAGATGAGCGGGGATTTGGTGGGTACGGCTGCGGTCCCCCACTGGCAGGGCTACACACTTTAGTGTGTAGTCAGTGATGTGGTGTGATGGTGGAGTTGGTGTGGTTTGTGTGTGCTTTCGTATTTGGTTTGTGTTGTCAGTAACTGACCCCATTTTATGTTTTGAAAAACTGTGGTGATCCATTCGGGGATGGTGAGCAGTTGTTGAGCAGGTATGATACATATATACGCATGGGATGGCTGGGCGATTACCACGAGGTTTAGAAGTCTTCCGCTGTGTCTGTTTTTGCTAGTGTAGTTGTTAGACTTTTGAGATAGTTGTAACCTTTGGTTTGACAGTTTGGTTTTGTTATGTAAACAGTTTAATTATTTAATAAGTATGTTTCGTTATTGTCTATTTGATAATCATTGCCTCGGGAAACCGAGATGGTAGCACCTCTATTCCTAAGGTGGCCTTGGTAAGACACTTTGGTTTATGAGGGTGTTACAGCTGATACATCTCCTCCACAGTTATCGGCTCCCCAGCCTGAAGTCTCTTCGTTATCATAGTTGACAACCCCCTCTCAAACCTTACTGCCAAAATATCCTTACTCATATTCAAATCACTCACGTATTCAGCTAAATCAATGAACCGATTATGGTATTCCTCGACAGTCATCTTGTCAGTCATCTTGAATGAGTCAAATTTGGCCCTCATCTTAATCTTTATGAGCTCCAGCACAAAGTATTGATGTAGGATCTTCTTATACGCTGACCAGGGCACACAATCCGCCCCACTTTCCCTAAATCCTTCTCCAATTTCCTCCTTATTTCTTGTTCACTATAATCCTGCCTTTCCCCAGAGGTAGATCGCGGCCTAATCGATCTTCAACTCAGTTGGGCCTTCCAATAGTTCGAACAGGTTATCGAACTCCTTAAACCACTTGCCTAACAGTGATGGCTCCCCCAAACCATCATACTTGGTGGGATTATGACGAGCAATCAACGAGCTCATCCTTCCCGTATCCACTTTAGGCTTCCTTGATGCTTCCGTTAGCGCAAAATTTGTCCCAATCAATCTTTCAATCTCGGCCTCACTCATACTGGCCGCAACAGACACTTTCTTTGGAGGCATCTTCATTCTATTTAAAATTAAACCTTCATAAGTACCTGACACGTGCAACCCGACGTGTATATGTATATAACCATGCTCACATATTGATTAAACAACGATGACTCGCTAGTGCACAAACGCACGTTCTCAAATTATCTACTTCGACTCTACAGTGCATATAACATTGGCTACACATAAATGTGCATCATCATTATCCATTCTCAACCATTCAAATTTCAAACGAAGGCACATACACATCCACACTATCTACCCATATACTTCTAACCCTTCGCGGTGTCCGAATCGAAGCAATTAGGGCCCTAACTCAAGTTAAGGACGCCTCCCTAACCAAGCTATCTTGGGGCACCTAATAACCTCTACTCGGTGTTCATTTTATTTAAGACTTGTCCTAAGTTTGTTGAATTCATTAGTTCCATACCTAGGAACGTTCGCTCTAATACCACTTTATAACACCCCTGTTTAAGCAGAAGCCTTAACTAGACATTTCCGATTAAACGAAGTCGTTACCATCTCAGTTCCCTGAGGTAAATAAATATCAAATAAACTTCCAAGTACTTTATTTAAATAAGGATTTAAATCTCGTCTAGAGATTACAACTCAAAACGTAAAAGTGTTCAACCAACTTAAGATAAAAGAAACAACTGTCAAACTAGAACACTAGGTGAGACACTCTAGACATGGTAGCTCGTCATCCCTCCCAATATCCAAGCATAACATCATCACACAACTTCAACCTTCTAGACCTGCTTTACTATCTGCTTCCCATTGAAGCAGAAATCATTGAATGGATCGACACATGCCATCCCGGAAATAGGTGACAAGAACATTAGACATAACACGGTCAGCTTATGTTAAATATATGTATATAAAGCATACGAGTAAATAAATAATTAAACAAGACATGGATTAAGCCAGAATGTAACAACCAACGAGCAACGACCGCAGCCTTCCGTGCCACATGCACGACCAACAATGCCACACATGCCCCTCGTCTTATAGTTCACTCACGGCACCGTAACGCCGTCTACTAGACCACGTCGCTTCGACTTCCACGTGCCAGGCCTACCAAATCATCAGGTCCACAACCGCAGCTGTGTCTGGCTCACCCACACATGATTCATATTCGTGTTACCTCGCGGCAACCAACGTCATCACATGGCAACATAAACAATTACGGAGCTCTTAAATAAACATTAACTCAGCATGTGGCGGTTTCACAAGATAACATTTCCCCAACGCTTTACTAATTTCGCAATACACTTAGAAATAATAAAAATGTTGTGGCCATAAAAAAAAAAATAACATAGTGAGTAGGACGGAATCCTACCTTAGCTTAAGACCGTCGCAGCAAAAATGCCCACAACCCTTAAAAGCGCTCCTCTATGAACTCGATGCCTAATAAATAATATTTCAGGAAAATATCGCTACTAAATAATTTTACGCTATATTACGACACAATGTGACCCAACGCGTGACCGTAGGCGTAGCCTAGGCCACGACTTGGCCACCAACCACACGGCCTCAAGGCAGCCGGTCATGGCTCGACCATGGCTAGGCCATGGCCTCCCCCACGCACGCCTAATGCTCGGCCTCCAACACCAAACTCACGGCTTACTCGGCCAAAACACGACAACACAACAAAAACCGAATCACCCTTAGCCTAAGATCATCACACAACCATCAAAAATACATTTTATACATTAATTGAATAAAATCCCCAAATTTAGCACGAATATAAAAAATAGGGTTTGAGGCACTTTTATGACATTGCGTAAAAGTTATATAAAAACGATGAAAAGATGATAAAGGTTACACTTACAAACACGGGGATGAAAAGTGAATGAGAAAAAGTCGGAAAAACGCGTGCTCTTGCTTCTTGCTCTACTCGGCCGCCGCCTCCCTCCTTCCCTCTTTTTCTTTTTCTTTTTCTTTTTTTTTTTTTTTTTTTTTTTTTTTTTTTGTATTGTGGTGAAATGAGGAATAGGGTTTTGGTTTGTAAAAACTTGGTTTATAACCCCGACCCAACTTAAGTTTACTCCCGACTCGACTTAACTTGTTCACACAAGCCAATAACTTGGCCTATTGGTTTATTTTGTACAAAAGCATCATCTCACATCTAATATGACTTAACTTACGCATAAAATAATTTATAAACTTTGCGTCAAATAAAATAATAATATAAAATATTACAGGATATTACAGTCTTACTCCGCAGTGCGAAGCCCTAGTCTAAGGTATGCACATATCTTCCGAGGTCTCATTTCACTAGTAGAAAAACATTAATTTGCGACTCATCATTTGCGGCGTTTTTGTCAGATAGCAGCAAAAAGATTTTAGTGTTTTCCCTTTTTTTAAAAAACAAAATCTTATTTGAAGTGTTTTTTAGAAAAAACGCCGCCAATAACTCATTTGAGGCGTTTTTCTTAATAAACGCCTCAAATAAGAGGGCCTTTTTTTTAAAAAAAAAAATAAGAAAGATATAGAGCCCAATACTCTTGTCCTTCCGTCCTTCCCCTTCATTACTCACCTACCCAACCCTCAATAGTCAAATACTCACTTGCTCACTATACCCAACCCTAAAACGCTAAAACGTAGCAACTCGCCCATTCTGCTCCATCGCCACCGTTGCCCAGATGCACATTCACCATCCGACTTCGTCGCCAGGTTGGTTCCTCCTTGATAATTGGTACAATTCGTCCCTAATTTCATTTGAATTAGTTAAAATTTAAGGGTAATTTGATTATTTGCTTATACGATGTTGTATGATGTTATTGTCGTTATTTAATTCCATAAATGTGGTATTAGTTTCCGGTGTTTGAAGTTTTAGAACTAAATTGATTAGATTATATGATTAGGTTTGATCTAAATCATGGTTTTTTTATTCAATTCCACTGTAAGGTTTATGTGATTTTCTATTTTCTATTTCGACTCCTCTACTGCTTATCCTTTCAATTCTTGAAAATCATACCTGGTAATTTTATTTTTATTTCCATTTCCATTTCAGCTCTACCATCTGGGTTTGTTTAGGGCTTTAATTAATGATTTTGGATGTTGGGCTTAATTTGTTTTCTGTGATGATTGATTAATTATGGGTTTTTTTTTTTTTTTTTTTCAAGTTTGTTGCTCCACCATCTGGGTTTGTATGCTTCATCATTCACCCAGATTTTTGTTTATTCAAAATTTGATCAAAGCTCTGGATTTTCACCTGATTTTTGTTTATTGTATTGTTGATTCCAAGAGTTTACTGCTTTATATGCTACAGAGTGTTGGTCTGGATGTGGATGTGGATGTGGATGTGCTTGTGCTTTTGTTTGAAAAAATACGTGTTATATGAATAGCCTTTCTCTCTTGTAAATGTGTACCCTTCTCTCACCTTTCTTTTTTTTTTGTCAAAAACAAAGGTAAACATAAAATGGAATGGCATATAGAGGGAAGGGGATTGAAGCATCAGAGAAAGAGAGATATTCATTTTCATCATAAGATTGATTTAGCAGTTGTTGTTTCATGCCTCCCAAAGTCCCAATTCCTTACTTTTCTTGGCCCCAATTGAGATTCACAGACTAATATTTGGGTCTACTTTGTATAATTTACGCCGCCTCATTTCAAAACACGTAATGCCCAAACCCAACTATTCAAAACACTTGTCGACATTTCCACACTATTTCTCGTGCTTCATGAACCAACTCATTTTCGGGTTTGAAAACACTAAGTTTTGGACTAAAGAAGAAGAAAAAAGTGAGTGACTATCACTCTCATCATATTTTTGTAGCTTGAGGTCTTAAGCTACCCCTTGGAATAGTTCTATGCACACACATACCCAATTTATCGTTCATTCTCAAATTATACGATGCAATCAGACACCATATTCAGTGGCTGTAAAATTGGAAGGAAAAGCTCAATTCCATCTGATTTTTTTGAAGGATGTGTGTGTGTTACTTAAGCTGGTCTGACCTTGAAACATGAAGTTTGGATCGATTGTATAGTTCTGGAGGAATCTGTCTTACTTAAGCTTGGATCGATTGTATAGTTCTGGAGGAATCTGTCTTATGTTCTGAATCATGGTTGGTGTCTTTGTAGGTGACAGTGAGATCTTCTTTTCCTTCTTAAACAATAGTTAGTTAGCTTGTTGAAATTAAGGTACTGGTTTCCATTTCAACATGTATGTGTATGTAAGTTTGCATGATTGAATTAGTGTACTTCGTATTACTTATATGAAGCTAACTAATACTAATCAGATTATTAAAAAGATGTTTTGGTACCTATCTTCTCCATACCGCTACTTAGTTAGTTATCTAAATTAATTTTGTATGATCGATATCAGTATGGCGTTTCTTGTATAGGTATTGTTTGGACACTTTTGCAACTGAGCAATTGAACTTCTCTATT
>VHZZ01000349.1:32708-43708 GCA_009801015.1 Silene noctiflora
CATTTTCGGTAATTAGTTTCAAAACGACCCTAAAGTGTTAAATACTTTGCTTTTCGACACCATTTAAGCAAAGGCTTCTTAATTGAGTTTCACAGTAGAACAACACTTCCTTGGTAATGCAGTGGCAGCTGCAAGTCACATGCTTTTCCGACTAATACGCGATTCTTGTTTATATTAATCCATTTTCTTTAATTAAAGATTATTACGGAGTATTGTTCAACACTAAACTGGCAGCTGGAGCGCTTAATTAAATATATATATGAGCACTTAATTATATATAAACTGGCAAGTCATTAGTCAAACACACATCCTAACCTCTTAATCATCCTGCTACTCATCCAATCTCTCATTTAACTCTGCAAAGACATGGCTGACTTAGGTGCACTGGTTACCATTGCAGACAGGGTGTTTCAACTTTTACAATCTCCGATACTCAAAAGCATGAAAGACTGGGAATCCGATCTTGAAAACCTGAACAAGTCTGTCTCCTTCATCAAGAACATGCTCCTTGATGCGGATATGAAACCCGAGCTGTCCCATGGGGAACAAGCCTGGGTTGAGGAGCTCAAGGAAGTTCTTTATGATGCTGATGATTTATTTGATGAGGTCATCACTATTGCTCAGCAGAGGGAACTCTTCTATGGAGGTGCTAATTTTTCAAAGAAAGTCTTAGATAAGGTGAGTCGTTTCTTTTCTTCTAAGAATCGTATTCTTGTTAGTTACAGTACTTCTCAAGTACTTAGGAACATCCAACAAAAGTTGGATGCTATAGCACGGGATCGTGCTAGATACGAGTTTAAGTTTGACCCTCAGGCTACTTTGAAAAGGAAAGAGGAAACTTGTTCCTTTTTAGATGAAACCCATGAGAATATAATTGGAAGAGAGGATGATGTTAAGGTTGTTGTGGACATGCTGATTGATCATAGTGTTGAGGAAAATGTTGGGTTTGTTGCTGTTGTGGGACTAGGAGGGTTAGGGAAAACCACTCTTGCTCGACTTGTATATAACGACGAACGGGTCGGAACTATGTTTGAGAAGAAGTTATGGGCTTGTGTTTCCGACCAAGATGGAAAAGGATTAGACTTGAAAGCCATTTTAGGTAACATAATAGAATCGTCAACAAATAAAAAGCCTAGTGATATCTCCACTATGCAATCCATGCAAACTCAAATTCAAGAAGAATTGAAAAATAAGGTCTACTTGCTTATATTGGATGATGTATGGACAGAAAATCCCCATGAGTGGAATAAGCTTAGAAGATACTTGACAATAGGTGGGAGGGGAAGTAGAGTTGTCATTACTACCCGTTCAGAAAAGACGGCTGAAGTGGTATTAGGAAAAGCTACTCACCCAAAAACATACATGTTAAAAGGTCTGTCTGATGATGATTCATGGCTTCTGTTTGTGTTGACAGCATTCGAACGAGAATCGGATCATGCTAACGACCCTGAGTTAACTAAGATTGGGAAAAAATTTGTTAAAAAATGTTCTAGTGTTCCCCTTGCTATAAAAGTTCTAGGAACTCTCTTATACGGTCAAACAAATAGATGGGAATCATTTGTAAAGAACGGGTTACCTCAAATTGAGTCTACCAAGAATCCAATTATGTCAATTTTAAAGCTTAGTTACGACAACCTTGAACCTTCCGTGAAATTTTGCTTCAAGTATTGTGCTTTATTTCCTAAGGATTTTCAAATAGACAAACGGGAGTTGATTAGTCATTGGATGGCGCAAGGATACAATGGTGATAGTGAGGACTACTTTTTAATTTTACTAAAACGATGTTTTTTCCAAGATGTGAAAAGAAACGGGTTTGGTGACATTGTATCAGTTAAAATGCACGATTTAATGCACGATCTTGCTCAAGAAGTTGCTGGAGATGAGATTATTGTGGCAAATAGTCCGCCAAATAACTTAAGAAAAAAAATTCGCCATTTATTTCTTGATGGGGGAAAATGGACAAAAAACTCTTTCCCTGAACGAAATATACGCACTTGCTATATGAACACATGGGTCCACTCGGATGTGGTGAAAACTCTAATAGCTAATTGGCGTTGCCTTAGATTGCTACGTTTATATGTGCCTGATTCTGAAAAATTGTCGGAGTCAATTGGTGAATTGTTACACTTAAGGTATCTTGATCTCTCTGAAAATACAAAGCTCAAGACACTTCCACATTCAATTGTGAAACTATACAATTTACAGAGTTTGATTATGCGTCGCTGTCGTAACTTGAATGAGTGGCCTAAGCATTTTTACAAATTGGTAAATCTCAGACTCTTAGATATACGTGATTGTCTAAACTTGATGGGCATGCCTTTAGGTATAGGCCAGTTGACTAATCTGCGTGACCTAACGGACTTTAAATTGGGTGGAGTGAGTTCAAGTGGGAAACAATTTGGAGAATTGAAAGACTTAAGATTCCTTATCAATGTAAGGGGCAGGCTTGATATCACCATTAATGAAAACCTTACAAATGAGAAGGAAAATGTATGGGAAGACGGTTATTTGGAGCATGTAAAGAATTTGAAGGTGGCAGGGATAAATTTTTATGAAAAAGCCCGTGTAACCAATAATGACGCTCTGATTGCGAAACTGCAGCCAAATCGAAATCTCATGGAGTTGAGCTTGTATGGATGTAACGGTACTGAAATTCCAAGGTGGGGAAGAACAGAGGACGACTGGGCAATTATTCTTCCGAATCTTGTGAAGATTGAGCTTAATTACTGTGAGAGGTTACATGGTATCCCGTTGTTGTGTAATTTGAAACATCTGAAATTCTTGTCTCTTAAGGAGTTGAAGAATTTGGAGTACATGGAGATTTGTACAATTAGTAGCCGTGGTGGTTCTGGATCAAAGGATTCACCATTTTTCCCATCCCTTGAGCATCTCATACTTTGGGGTTTGAAAAGGCTCAGAGGATAATAACAGGTGAAGGACCTGGAAATTTAGATCTTAAATTAAGGGTGCGAGAAATAGACAGTGTAGCTTATCTCACTACACTCCCGGCTTGTCGTCTTAACCACATCATGATAAACGCTGATCAGGAATTAAAGAGGTTATCAGAAATTGAGGAGGTTCTCAAGAGCTCTTCTGCCTTACGGAGCCTAAATATTAATACATGCGTAGGACTGACGAGTGTTTCAGGAGCTTTAGAGCATCTCACTGCCTTGGAGTCGTTATCACTGCTAAATATCCCTGCTGAAGTGTTCAACGATGACATGCCTTGGAGATCCCTACATCACAATCTCCGATCTCTCGAGTTGGAGTGTCTTGACACCCTACAAATTCTGCCCACAGGGATAAAGCACTTGACTGCACTTCAAAACCTCTCCATTATACGTTGCAACGCTTTGAAAGGTCTACCGGAGTGGATAAGCTCCTTATCGTCACTTCATTCCCTCAAAATCCATTCTTGCCTCGGCCACAAATCACTCGGCTCAATTCAAAACATCATTTACCTTCAGGAACTTGGTATCTTTTACTGTCCTGGCCTAACAGAAGCATGTCAAGAACCAAATGGCAAGGAGTGGCCTAATATTCGACACATACCTCACATCTCCATCCTATGAAGAAAAAATAAAGGTGCACTTTATATCTCTGAAAGTTATCGTGTGGATGTTTTCGCCTGGCTAATTTCGTAATAATCATGTAAATGAATATGTATACCTTTTTCGCATATTTTGAGAGATGCTAACAGTCGAATTATCCAGATTTGTGAGCCAAAAGATTTTAAAACGTACATAACAAGTATAGAATAACAAGCTAGCATGTTGATACCCCTGATTACATTGATGTTAATAGCCCTATACGTTCCTGCTCTTGTATCACTATGTGGTTGCCAATTTGTCGGCTACTCCGTTAGCTTCCCTGTATATACGAGTCATTTGCACTGTTCAGCTGTTATTTCATAGTTAATGCTTGGCATTGGAGTAATTTGTCTACCACTTCTGAATATGTCTTCAATCTTCAGCCTCGTAGAGATTTAAAGCTATCCATGGTTAAAACTCGAAAGCAATTTGAGTCCTGGAACACCGCATATAGCTTTTTACTGATTGAGGAGCAGACAGTAAAATGCATGATGCAGGCTTTAGCAAGGGCTCCTGAATGGGAGCGTATTATTCAGGAAGCATCATGTAAACCCGGTACAGGAAGAGTCTCACCTAATAGGGATATTAGGAAGGAAACACACAACTCAAGTGAAATGCAATTGCTTTTCTGGTTCCACTTTCAGACAGCATGTTTCATGCAAGCTGCTACTCAAACCAAAATGACAGAAATAAGATCAAACGGAGAAGTATCATTACTTCAGACTTTTATGTCATATTTACTTCATTATTTTTTATTTTTGTTTTTAATTTCCCTCTACATTAAAGTACATTGCCTCACTCAAAAGTAAACCGTATTATTTGCTAATTAATTTCCCTCTTTCTTAGTTTTGTTAATTAAATTTGATAGTCAAAGCTACTATTAAAATCTGTTAACCGTATTCTGCTAACGTTATCAGCTATTGTAAAGTTGTTTCAAATGTTTGCTAAACAGGGCCTTAAAACAAACTTCATATTTCGCTCAAGTATGTAAATTGGGCGTTTATTTTCAAGACTCCTAATAATATTAAGAGCATTTTACAATAGTGATAAAGATACCAAAGTTGGTGAGAACAAGAGCTAGCTCAAGTGGTAAGAGCTCTCTTACCCCAACCATGAAGTTGGGGGTTCGATTCTCACCCGCGACATAGTGCGCTCATTTGAACCCAAAAAAAAAAAAAAATAAAAGATACCAAAGTTGGTGATGTGAGTGTTGAGGGCTCTCATCTTTTAACAAATGATTAGGGGTTCAATTCATGACTCTTGTGAATGAGATTGCCTCATTTATCGGACATCTCTCACTCCATCATGCAAAAGGTCTCTTAATACACAAAAACTTCAGGGAGACGGTCTCTCAATAGCGTTATACTCGCCTCTTGGTTAATTAACTCATCATTAATTTGTTCTAATTGTTTTTTACTGTACTTGATTTACTAATCGAACAATGGTGAATTTAGTTGCATAATTCTCTTTTCGGAAATGTAATTTTGTTATTTCAACTTATAGTCAAAGCGTCTTCTCGAAGATAAAAAATGTCATGGTAAAAGAATATTACCGGGTCCAAGGTAGAAAGCGTGGAAGTATTGGGGGTTGAATTTTCTATTCTATTTCATCGTTGAATCATTCAAACATTCCGGGCGAATAATTCTGGTCGCTGAGACTTTTCACCCTAAGAAATTTAAGCACTTGATTAAGCCTTAAAAGTCCAATTGCTTACGAGGCGATAGACAATGGCGGAACCAAAATATTTAGTTAGGAGACGGAATTTTTAGGGGGTTATTGCAGTGTAGGTGTTTTTCGTATATTAGTAAGCTAGAGCACCGCGGTTTTGAGACCACATAGCTTTTCAGAAAATAGACGTTTTTCATGATTTGAATTTTTCGTGTCATTTAGACCCCTCAATGAAATATACTCCGCGGTAATTACATTAAAATCGACCCTATACTCAATTGGTTCTGGCTACTCCACTGTGATCATCTCGTTATATACTTATATATACATCGGAATCTGTCAAGCCGTAGTCATTATTCAAATATATACCTTAATCCCCTTTTCATTGTACTCTTCAATCTATCGTGTCTTTTCTCTTTATCACCGCATATTTCTGGAAAGCCATGGTTGATTTGGGAACATTGATCAACATCGCTGACAAGGTATTTCAACTATTGCAATCTCAGGTCCTTAAAGACATGAGAGACTGGGAAACCGATCTTGGAAAACTGAATGACTCTGTCTTATTCATCAAAAACATGCTCCTGGACGCAGATATGAAACCCGAGCTCTCCCATGGAGAACAAGCCTGGGTTGACAAGCTCAATGAGATTCTGTATGAAGCTGATGATCTATTTGATGAGGTTATCACTATCGCTAAACAGAAGGAACTCAATGTTGGTGCCAAGTTCTCCAAGAAAGTCCTAGATAAAGTGAGTCGTTTCTTTTCTTCTAAGAATCGTATTCTTGTTAGTTACAATACTTCTCATGAAATTCGGAACATTCAGAAAAAGTTGGATGCTATAGCAAGGGATCATGCTAGATATGATTTTAAGTTTGATGCTCAGGCTACGTTGAATAGGAGAGAAGACACTTGTTCTTTTTTAAATTTAATAGATGAGAATATTATTGGAAGGGACAAGGATACAAAGGCCATTTTAGACATGTTGCTGGACCCTAATGTTGAGGAAAATGTTGGATTTGTTGTTCTTGTGGGAATCGGAGGGGTGGGGAAAACCGCTCTTGCTCGACTTATATATAATCACGATAGGATTGGATCAATCTTTGAGAAGAAGTTATGGGCATGTGTCTCCGACCAAGATGGAAAAGGGTTAGATGTGCAAGCAATTTTAGGTAATATTATAGAATCGTCAACAAATAAAAAGCCAAGTGATGTCTCCACTATGCAATCCATACAAATAAAAATTCAAGAAGAACTAAAAAATAAGACATACTTGCTTATATTAGATGATGTATGGACCGAAGATCCCAATGAGTGGAATAAGCTTAGAAGATACTTAACAATTGGTGGAAGGGGAAGCAGAGTTGTCATCTCTACCCGTTCTGAAAAGACGGCTGAAGTGGTATTAGGAAAAGCGACTCGGTCTAAAAAATATATGTTAAAAGGTTTGAACGATGACGACTCGTGGCGTTTGTTTGTGTTGACGGCCTTTGAAAGAGAATCAAATCAAACAAACAATCCGGAATTAACGAAGATTGGAAAGATGATTGTTAAAAAATGCTCCAACGTTCCCCTTGCTATTAAAGTTTTAGGAACTCTCTTATATGGTCAATCACATAGATGGGAATCATTCGAAAAGAACCGTTTATCTCAAATTGAAACTACCAAAAATCCAATAATGTCTATCTTAAAGCTTAGTTATAACAGTCTTGAACCATCCCTGAAAAATTGCTTTAGGTACTGTGCTTTATTCCCCAAGGATTTTGAAATGGATAAACGGGAGTTGATTAGTCTTTGGATGGCGCAAGGATACATTGGTGATGATGATGACGACTCTTACTTTTTAATCTTACTAAAACGGTGTTTTTTTCAAGATGTGGAAAATGATGCATTTGGTAATGTAGTGTCATTTAAAATGCACGATTTAATGAACGATCTTGCTCAAGAAGTCGCACAAGATGAGATTATTGTGGCAAATGGCCCGCCAAACAATTTCAGCAAAAAAATTCGCCATCTATTTCTTGGAGGAGGGGAATGGACAAAAAGCTCGTTCCAAGAAAGAAGTATTCGTACATGCTATATGAATACCAGGATCCACCCGGACTTGGTGAAAACTCTAGTAGGTAATTGGGGTGGCCTTAGATCATTACGCTTATGTGTGCCAGATGCTGAAAATTTATCAGAATCAATTGGTAAATTGTTACACTTAAGATATCTTGATCTCTCCGACAATGTCAAGCTCAACACACTCCCAAATTCAATTTCAAAATTATATAATTTACAGAGTTTAATTTTGTATGGCTGTTCTAGCTTGAAAGAGTGGCCAAAAGATTTTTGCAAATTGGTAAATCTTAGGCTCTTGGATATACGTTGGTGTCCAGAGTTGTCTTGTATGCCTTTGGGCATAGACCAGTTGACTAGTCTGTGTTACCTAACAGAGTTCAAAGCGGGTGGAGTTAGTTCAATTGGGAAGCAAGGTGGAGAACAATTGAAAGTCTTAAAATTCCTTGTCAATTTAAGGGGTGAGCTTGATATCACAATTGATGGAGACCTTGCAAGTGAGAAGGAAAATGTATGGGAAGGCAGTTATTTGGAGCACATAAAGAATTTGAAGGCGGTAAGTATAAATATGCCTTCCGAAGCTTGTGAAACTGATTTTGTGGCTTTGATTGCGAAGTTGCAGCCAAATCGAAATCTCATGCAGTTGTGCTTGTCTCGGTATAATGGTACTGAAATTCCAAGGTGGGGAACAACATGGATGACTGGGCAATTATTCTTCCTAATCTTGTAAAGATTGAGCTTAAGTATTGTAAGAGGTTGCATGGTCTCTCATTGTTGAGTAACTTGAAGCATCTGAAATTCCTGTCTCTTTGGGAGTTGCATAATTTGGAGTACATGGAGACCCATGCTATGGGCCATGGAAGTTCTAGATCAAAGGATTTACCATTTTTTCCATCGCTTGAGTATCTCCGTATCTGGGGTTTGAATAGGCTGAAAGGATGGTGGGGAGGAGTTGGTGAAGGTGATGGCAGTAATGGCATGCCTCATTGGCAACCACCATTTCCCCGTCTCTCTACATTAATCATCATTTCGTGCCCCAAGTTGACATCTCTTCCTCCTTGTCCGAGCCTAGAATCACTTAAGGTAATGAACAGCAACAAGTTGTTGCGGATATTACCAGGTGAAGGACCTGGAAACTTAGATCTCAAATTAAGAGTGGAAGAAATAGACAGTGTGGGTTACCTCACTACACTGCCTGCTGGCCGTCTTAGTCACATCATGATAAAAGATGATTGGGAGTTGAAGAGGTTATCGGAAATTGAGGAGGTATTCAAGAGCTCTTCTTCCTTACGAAGCCTTAAGATTAATGGGTGTATCACACTGACGAGTGTTTCAGGTGCGATGGAGCATCTCACTGCCTTGGACTCACTATCATTGATAAATATCCCTGCTGAAATGGATGACCCCGATGACATGCCTTGGAGATCCCTGCATCACAATCTCCGTTCCCTCGAATTGAAGTATCTTGACACCCTGGAAATTCTGCCCACAGGAATGAAACACTTGACCGCCCTTCAAAACCTTTCCATTACATGTTGTTACTCGTTGAAAGGTCTACCGGAATGGATAAGCTGCTTATCATCACTTCAATCCCTCACGCTCGATTATTGCCCCAGTCTCAGCTCACTAGGCACAATTCAATATGTCACTTCCCTTCAAAAACTAGATATCCTATACTGTCAAAACCTAGGAGAAGCATGTCAAGAACCAAGCGGCAAGGAGTGGCCCAAAATTCGACAGATCCCTCACGTCTCCATCTATGACTTCGAAGAATACATGAAGGTTTGTTCTGATCCTCAATCACTTTGTACGTATTTCCACCATATCTAAAGCTTATCTCATGTATGATCTTTGCTGCAACTCTCCGAAAAACAAGATGACAGGTTTTAGTATCTTATGATGTTACTTTTAGTCATGCACTCCTAGTATTCTTATTTATACTGTGTGATTATTTCGATTTGTGCGACCTAATATAATTCAAAGCACAAGTACAGAGTATCAGTGTATCAAGCTAGCAAGTTTTCTTGTTGATTGTTCTACAAATACAAGCTTATAATCACTTCTGAATGAATTTGATCATCACTTCTGAATCTGTCTCAAAGATTAGATGTTTTTTGCAAGGTCAAAAGCCATTTGACGACGTTCGAACAACGCATATTGCTCTACCCTGACTGAGGAAAAATCACCACAAAGCATGATGAAGGTTTTAACGAAGGCAATCAGGCATGGGAGCGTATAACACCACCAACTCCTTCTGTGCAGCGGTTTCTTTTGGAAGCTATGTCTCTATTGAGGTTTGACCATTGAATTGAAGGAGTGCTCAATGTGATTGTTGTTTCTTGGCGTTTCTTATTATATCTATGCAGAGCTATCACTCTATCAGTCTAATCAATCAATCAATATCTATATCTATCTATATTAATAAAGGAAGCTTTTTTCGAGCGATTATAGAGTCTCCAACATTAGCAAAATACCTCAGATTAATAATATAATGCATATACACGGTACAACACTTTTATTTATTACCCAATTCCATATGAATTAGAGTCCTTCAATTGACAATGCTAAATAGTTGTAAAAAGTTTGACTCTTTGAGTCATACATGAAATGAAGTACTCCGTATCTCTCAAGAATTGTTGATTGAATCAAACTCACGAATACAAATACTATATTTAATGGTTGATTGGTTAGATATAAATATAGGTAGTTTACAATTACTTTATTTACGTTTTTTTAAAGACCCCCTCACCCTCCTCTTTCCCCTGTGATCTTTTTTCCCGATAATGCAATTTATGTGTTTTTATAACTTTTAATGTATGTTATAATAATCTAACTTCAATATGATCAATACTTTACAAGATGTCAAGATCTGCATACACGAGGTACTCGCGTTTTTCGTATTTATAGATCAATTTATTTCGTATCTCACGCTTCTACTATCGTTCTTTTTAGGGAGTGTTTGGTTCAAACAAAAAAGGTATGAGGTATGGGTTTGGAATGAGCCAAACCCATACCAAGTGTTTGTTTGCAAAATATAAGGGTTTCATACCCATATCTCAAACCCATGAGGTATGGGTTTCTCATACCCAAGGAGGGGGTGGGTATGAGATTGATTCCCATGGGTATCAAATTAAAATGGTAAAACATGTGAAAACAAAAATTATGGCATATTGTAAATCAATTATTTATATATTTATTTGATCAAAAAATTATCTTTATGATTTTATAATATCAAAATTTATTATTTAAAATATTTTATTTAAAAGATTTTAACCTTAATTGAGTTTGAAACCCATACCCTTCAAAATTGAAACAAACACAAGGTATGAGGAATCAAGTTCCAACCCCATACCACCCAAATATGATTCCTGATTCCAAATTCATACCCATGCACGAAACAAACGCTCCCTTAATAATTTATACATAGAGAACAGTAAATTTGTAAACACGTGACTTGGTTGACCAATATGGCACAGCACGTCTTTAATTTAGAGTTACTCCCTTATTTTTTTTCCTAATTGGTAATCATAGTTTTTAGTAGGCCTGGTCAAGGGTGCGGGTTGACCCGGCTAACCCGAACCCGCTCCGCCAGTGGACCCGCCTTGCACCCGGACCCGTCAGACCCGGACATGGAACCGGCCCGGCCCGTTTATACCACATGACCGGGTCCGGGTCAGAAT
>VHZZ01000349.1:52406-65166 GCA_009801015.1 Silene noctiflora
TTTTTTTTTTTTTTCATCTTTTCAAGTTCAGCTTCGAGTGTCAGAAAAGACAAAAAAAAGAATTAAAAAAAAAAAGGTTTTTTGTTGATATTTGTGTAACAAATTTTTCGATTTATTTACCCCTCTTTATGCTTTGTTGATACTTAGTGTGGTCCATGCTGCAACACTCTTCCGGTCTAACTAATCTGGATTACAATTATAATAGGGGGAAATGAGATTCGAACCTGAGGCCTATTATTCGTACTACCTCCGTCTTAATCACTAGAGTAAGACATTTTCGGTAGGATGATCACAAATAATATAAATTAGTGTAGATCTCGCGTAAATGTGTGGTTTTTAGATAATAATGTATAAAGACGTTAAATACTATAGCTTGGTAACATGCTTAAGCGGTACGGTATAAGAGAAAAAAAGTTATTGAAGTTGAATTAAACTGAACTTAATATTTAGTATAATGTTTAGTTGAACTGAACTATTGTATTCAATTCAGTTCAATATATAAAATCAATTCAGGGCTTATCGACAATTTTTACGTATAGTATCGTGTGCGTATATTCACACTAATCCACCAAGTAATGCAAAGACCGTTTGAAATACATACTCTGTAATATAGCAACCTGACCCGACCCACCAGACATAACTAAGGCGAAGACTAACAGGGTATGAAGACAAGTATGAGTGTGGGTCTAAGGGTCTGATTTTCGGCAATTGAGGGTGAGACATGGATAAAGTAGTACGTATTGTAGTAGAGTCTTAGGAGTCGTTTGGTTACCCACTAAATTACACAGGAATTTTAATTCATGTGAATTGCAAAAGGGATAGGTTTGGATTTGGTTACCCCAATTCACATGAATTGGAACTTCCCGTGAATTCCAATTCCTCCCTAATGGAGGAAGTTGTTTACCTAGGTGTCCCTAGACCCTAGGTAAGTGGGAATGGTGCATGAATTACAATGCCTAATATAACCAAATAACATTTTCTAATTCACACTTTCTAGGCATTGTAAGTTTCCGTATGTAACCAAACGACTCCTATAGGTCTTTGATTTCCAAGACCCATGTAGTCCGGGAGAATTACAATTATCCTTGGATCCTCTTAGTGGTGATACCTCAACCACATTGAACTGATTTTCCCCCAATATTTTCCAGCAATTAAATTGAGATTTCGATTTCATTAAGTTTCAGAATCAAGAAAGCGCGAAGATGATCTTATGATCTTATCTTTCTTAATTATGAACAGGTTTGTCTTCTCGTATTTTCCTCTCTCTTGCGAAATTACTTTAATTCGCTCTAATTAGTTTACTTATTGAACAATGTTGAATTTGTTTAAATTGAGATTTTATTTATTAAATTTCAGAAGGAAGAAAAAAGAATTTCAGATGATCTTGACTATCTTGATTATGATTTATGAACAGGTATTTTTTTTCTTATATTTTCCTTTTTTAAATTAATTTTAACATTGCTGGATGTGATTAATCGAAACAATTGTTATTACTTTAATGCGCTCTAATTAGTCAACTTACCGAACAATGCTGAATTTGACTAATCGTATTATTCGATTTGCACATTATTTAATGTGAAAATAAGACTGGCAAATGGAAGTTGAGCTTCAAATGATCATGTGAATGCTGTTAATATATATCCACTTGTATATTTGTGATCTGCAGTTGGTACTTAGTTTGAGATCATTCCGCAATTGAAATTGAAACTAAAAGCTATTAAAAGTCGTAAAATGGTAGTGATATAAAATCGAAATGAAATTGAATTTTTAACTAAAAGACTTAGTTCCTCCATCCACTATTTTAACTTTCATGTCTGAGCGAACCAAAGGAATACGAGGCTTCGCGGATGTCAATCTTACAGTCTAGTACAGGTGAAACACAAGCATCTACTTGTTCTTATACAATCCAAGAAGCAATCCTAGATATTTGGCAATTCTAACTAATACTAGTGGATAGTATAATATACAGTACAAGATTATTTATTATAACAAAAGTATTGTTGACATGTTCTCATAGTATGTCTTCTGATATTTTCCTCTTTCCTGCGAAATTAGTTTAATTTGTCTAATTATTGCCATTATTGGCGTCTAGTTACAATTATTATTGTAAAATAATTGGACGGGTGGAGACGTGAGCTCCTCTATTCCATATCACCCTGGGAAGTTGGATCTTGTCCAACAATTACAAGGAGAATTATTCGTTTATTAGAGCAACTGCAATGGAAGGTTTTTTATAAAGTACACCCATTGATCCCTCTCTTTCACTTGGCTCACATTTTATCGCATATTAACCTACACAATATCTCTACATACAAAACTATGGCTGATTTGGGAACATTGTTCACCATTGCCGACAAGGTCTTTCAACTTTCACAGTCTCAGGTTCTCAAAGACGTGAAAGACTGGGAATCCAATCTCCAAAACCTGAACAAGTCTGTCTCCTACATCAAGAACATGCTCTTGGATGTGGACACAAAACGGGAGCTATCCCATGAACAACAGGCTTGGGTTGAGGAGCTCAAGGAAGTTCTATATGAAGCTGATGATCTTTTTGATAAGGTCATCACTATCGCCAAGATGAAACAACTTAATGATGATGAGGGTGCTAGGCTCTTAAAGAAGGTCTTACATAAGGTGAGTCGTTTCTTTTCGCCTAAGAATCGTATTCTTGTTAGTTACTATACTTCTCAAGAGGTTCAGGGCATCCACCAAAAGTTGGATACTATAGCCAATAATCATGCTAAATATAACTTTAAGGTTGACCGTGAGTCTCGTAAATATGAGTTAAAGGCTGACCATCAGGCTGCTTTGAAAAGGAGAACAGACACTAGTTCCCTTTTAGATGAGAATATAATTGGAAGAGAGGATGATATGAAGGTTATTGTGGATATGTTGCTTGATCCTAATGTTGATGAAAATGTTGGATTTGTTGTTATTGTGGGAATAGGGGGTTTAGGGAAAACCACTCTTGCTCAACTTGTATATAATCACGATATGGTCGGAACTAATGTGTTTAACAAGAAGTTATGGGTATGTGTCTCCGACCAAGATGGAAAAGAATTTAACGTGAATACAATTTTAAAAGACATAATAGAATCATCAACTAAAACAACATGTTCTCTCTCCACCAAGCAATCCCTGCAAATAAAACTTCAAGAGGAACTGGAAAAAACTAAATACTTACTTATCTTAGATGATGTATGGACAGAAAATCGAGAAGAGTGGAATGAGCTAAGAAAATATTTGACAATTGGTGGGAGGGGCAGCAGAATTGTCATTACTACCCGTTCAGAAAAGACGGCTGAAGTGATTTTAGGAAAAGCTGTTCTCTCAAAAAAGTATATGTTGAAAGGTTTGTCTGATGAGAATGCGTGGCGTTTGTTTTTATTGACGGCATTCGAAGGAGAATTCGATGAAGCAGAAAACCATGAATTGACTAAGATTGGCAAAAAAATTGTTAAACAATGCTCCAATGTTCCCCTAGCCGTAAAAGTTTTAGGAAGTTTTTTAGATGGTCAAACTCATAATTGGAAATCATTTGAAAAAAACAGTCTACCTCACATTGAAACTGCCAAAAATCCAATTATGTCTATTTTGAAGCTAAGTTACAATAATCTTGAGCCCAACATTAAAAATTGCTTTAGATATTGTGCCTTGTTTCCGAAGGATTTTGAAATGGACAAATGGCAATTGATTAGTCTTTGGTATTCACAAGGTTACATTGGTGATAGTGAGGACTACTTTTTAATTTTACTAAATCGGTGTTTTTTTCAATATGTAAATAAAAATGATTTTGGTGACATTATATCAATCAAAATGCACGATTTAATGCACGATCTTGCTCGAGAACTCGCGGGGGACGAGATAATCGTGTCCAATTGTCTGCCAAACATCTTAAACAGAAAAAATCGCCATTTATTTTATGTTGAGGGAGAAGGTACAGAAGAATGGTTTGATGATATGAATGTTCGCACACGGTATAGGAATACAATGGTGAAAACTCTAGTAGTTAATTGGTATTGGCTAAGATCGTTATGCCTATATGGGCAAGATTCTGAATTTTTATCGGAGTCGATTGGGGAATTGCTACACTTAAGATATCTTGATCTCTCTCAAAATGGGGTGCTCAAGAGACTCCCAAATTCAATTGCAAAATTATATAATTTGCATTGTTTAGTTATGCGTGGTTGTAGTAGCTTTACGGATTGGCCAAAAGATTTTTGCAAATTGGTAAACCTTAGGCACTTGAATATAGAATCGTGTCATCGGTTAACTTACATGCCTTTAGGTATATGCAAACTGATTAACCTGCGTGACCTAACCCACTTTAATGTGGGTGGAGTGAGTTCCATTGAGGGGCAATCTAGAGGAGAATTGAAAGACTTAGAATCCCTCGTTAATTTAAGGGGCGAGCTTCGGATCGAAATTCATGGAAATCTTGCAAGTGAGAACGGAAATGTATGTGAAGACGATTATCTAAAGCACATTAAGAATCTGAAGGTGGTCAACATACATATAGATAACGATCATGTAACCAATCAAGAAGCTTTGATTGCAAAGCTGCAGCCAAATGAAAATGTCTTGCGGTTCGGTTTGAATGGATATAATGGTAGTGAAATTCCAAGGTGGGGAAGAGCACATGATGACTGGTCTATTATTCTTCCTAATCTTGTAGACATTGAGCTTAGGTGTTGTGGGGGGTTGCATGGAATCCCATTGTTGAGCAATTTAAAGCATCTGAAATCCTTGTTTCTTAACATGAATAATAATTTGGAATACATGGAGACTAGTGCAATTAGCCATTTTAGTACTGGGTCAAAGGATGTACCATTTTTCCCATCCCTCGAGAATCTTCATATTTTCGGTTTGAAATGTCTCAAAGGATGGCGGGGAGGGGTTGCTGAAAGTGATAGCTTCAGCAGAAAGTCACATTGGCTACCACCATTTCCTCGCCTCACAACATTAGGCATTCGTTGGTGCCCCGAGTTGACATCTTTTCCTCCTTGTCCGAGCTTAAAAACTCTTCGGGTGACGGATATCAAAAATTTGTTGGGGATATCACCAGATGAAGCACATGGAAACTTAGATATCAAGAACTTTTCTTCTTTAAAAAACCTTGAGATCAATGAGTACAGAGGACTGACAAGTGTTATAGGAGCGTTGGAGCATCTCACTGCCTTGGAGACGCTTTCACTTGATAATAGATATGCTGAAGTGGACTTTGATGACATGCCTTGGAGATCCATAAGTAAGAATCTCTGTTACCTCAAGTTGGAGTATTTTACCACCGTGCGAATTCTGCCCTTGGGGATGAAGCACTTGACTGCCCTTCAAAGACTGTTCATGCGTGGGTTTGTGTTGTTGGAAGAACTACCGGAGTGGATAAGCTGCTTATCGTCACTTCACTCCCTCACGGTTGATTCTTGCCCCAAGCTCAAATCACTAGGCACAATTCAAAACATCACTTCCCTTCAGGAACTTATTATCATACAGTGTGGATGCTTAAGAGAAGAATGTCAAAAACCAAGCGGCAAGGAGTGGTCCAAAATTCAACACATCCCTCGCATCTCCTATTATTGAATAAATAAAGGTAATATTCATACGCGTCCCATTTCTTTTGCCCCTTGTTGCATGATTGTTTCTAAAACTACAAGCTTATAATCTCCTCATGTCACAGAATTAACAACACAAATGGCGCTTCAATGGCGACGACGAAGCAGAATCTTAAGGCTCATCGGCCTCATTCAAAAGTGGTGAAGTTGTTGATCAGCCTTGTGTGATTAGTTTGATTTCATGAGTGAAATCTTGATAAACTTGTATATATTTCATCTTTTGTAGGTTGGCTTCGGGTGTCAGAAAAGACTAAAAAAACAAGCATTAGTTTTTGTCGATGTTTGTGTAAATAATTTTTTCAATTCATTTACATTTTCTTTATGTTTGTTGATAAAAGTCTTGTGTAGAACCAATGGACACAATTTCGTGTTCTAATAGACCGTGTAACACTATTCTTAATATGGATTACAATGTGGCAATCTGTGAATCAATTTTTTTTTGGTGCAAAGGCAATCCGTGAGTCAATGACAATGCACACACCGTCACAAGTTGTGGAAAAAAATCCGAACTTCTGATCTAAAGCAGAAACCCGGAGAGTTGGCACCATGCCAAGCATCATAGGATGATCACGGATAGTATAAATGATTCAATAATTTAGATGTTTATCTTTAAAAAGGATTATTGTAGTTCCAGGTCAAAGGATATACCATTTTTCCCAAAGCTCGAATATCTCCGTATTTGGGGTTCAGAAAGGCTGAAAGGATGGCGAGGAGGGGTTGGTGAAAGTGATTGCAGCTGCAGCAAGTCGCATTGGCTACCGGAGATGAAAAGACTTATAATCTCTTCATATCACGGGATGAAAAAACTTGATACAAAAGAGGCGCTGTTATTGACGACAAAGCAAGATATTAAGGTGTCGTTTGGTTGCCATGGTGGAATTAATCTCCCGTTAGTTTTAAAAACACGTGAATTGAAGAATTCATGTGAATTYCTTAAAACTCGTTTGGTTAACWTGACGGAATTAAATGGACACAGGAGTTTCCAACTACCTAGGAGGGGCTAAGTAATATCCTAGGAAAAAAGAAATCATGGGATTTTGGGCAACCAAACAACTCTATTTTTGCCAATTCATGAGATTTTTCAATTCCCCCACATTTAGAGTGGCAACCAAACGAGGCCCAAGGCTCATTGCTAGGTGATGATGAAGTTGAAGACCATCTATTAAAACCCTTGTGTGATTCAGTCATTTGTATGATTACATGAGTGAAATGTTGATCATCTTTTTTAGTTTTACGTGTCATAAAAGTCCTGTATAGGGCCATCTCTTAAAAATTAGCATTATTTTTGTTCATGTTTGTTTAAACAAATTTTTGATCATGTACACTTTATGTTCTTTATGTTTGTTGATGAAAGTCCTGTATAGGGCCAATCGACACAGTTTAGTGTTCTAATAATGGATTACAATGGCAATTTTGACGATTGTAAAAGGACTAGTTGATTTTTATTTTATTTTTTTGAAGGGGGAAATCTAGTATTTATTACAAAGTAAATGCAGCACCAGCTAGCTTGTGCGCCTTTTTATTAAAAAAATACGTGGAATAAACGATATCGAAAAACAATGAAAGTCGGGAGAAGATTTCAAATTTCTGTGATCAAACATTCTCCTATTGCGCGATTTTCAACCCCAAATACTCCTATCGTAGAATAAATATCTGGAGTCACTCATTATAGAAAGATGCAGAAGATTATTATTTAATGCCCACCGGGTTAGATGCATAAACCCTTTTGCCTCTACTTGAATTGGAGACTCTGCATAAAGTCTCTCAAAATGTTTGGAAATAATTTGTCCGGTTTGGTCGTTAATAATCCATTTGATCGCTGCTTCACATGATGAGTTGCGTCATCCTCCATCAACAAAACCTCGCAGATGAGAACAATTGTGTCTACAACCAATAACAAAGATTGGACTTTCCGCCATAAATATTAAAGATCTTAATTAAGAAGTATTCATCTAATTTTAAAGAGTACCTGATTTTCGTCCGAAACTCGTTTATTGCGTACCGGCACCATCAAATGTCATTTGTTGCTTTTCAAAATTTGTGTTGCTGCTTTATCTTACCCGAGTAACCGTCCGTATGATTTATGATTTAAAGACATTTTTGTTCCCAGACCATGAAATCCATAAAACTATGTATTATACACTTAAATTTGAGCCCGTTTGGGGGTCGTACCGAGTCATGTCTCTTATCCTCCCAGTTTTTTTACCACGTGTCAGGGGTCGCTTCATGAGTTACCGTATTCAATTTTCAGTTCTAAATAAGAATTATACATTTATTTTTAAAGATTACCTAATTTTCGTCCGAGACTCGTTTATCGCTTACCGGCACCCTCAAATGTCATCTGTTGCTTCTCAAAATTTGTGTGGGTCCTTTATCTGACACGGGGAAACGTCGGTATTGTTTACGGACATTTTTATTTTGGAACCCTAAAATCCCAAAAATCGTGTGTTATACACTTAAATTTCAGCCGTTTGAAAGGTCGTATCATGTCATTTTTTTTTCCTCCCACTTTTCTACCACGTGCCAGGGGTCGCTTCATGAGTTATAATATTCGAATTTCAACCCTAATTAAGAAGTATTCATGTTTATAAGGAGTACCTTATTTTCGTCTGAATCTCGTTTATCACGTACCGGCACCCTTAACCGTACGTATGATTTAAAGACATTTTTATTTTGAAACCCTGAAATCCAAAAAAACGTGTATTATACACTTAAATTTAAGCCGTTTGAAAGGTCGTACCAAGTCATGTTTTTTTTCCTTCCAATTTTATAATCACTGTGTCGGGGATCTTTTCATGAGTTTCCGTATTCGATTTTGATTTTCAACCCTAATTAACAAATATCCACCTATTTTTAAGGAGTACTTGATTTTCAACCGAGCTCGTTTATCACGTACCATCACCCTCAAATGTCCTTTGTTACTTCTCAAAAATTATGTGACTCCTTTATCTGACCCGAGATACCGTCCGTACAATTTACAGACATTTTTGTTTCAGAACCTTAAAATATCGAAAACTTTGCATTATATATATACACTTAAATTTGAGCCGTTTCGGAGGTCGTATCGGGCTATGTTTCTTTTCCTCCCAATTTTTCAATCATTCGATTTTCAATCTTAATTAAGAAATATTCATCTATTTTTTAAGAAGTAACTGATTTTCGTAAGCGACTCGTTTATTACGTACCTCCACCCTCAAATGTCTTTTAATACTTCTCAAAATTTGTGTGGCTGTTTTATCTGACCCGAGTAACCGTCAATATGATTTACAGACATTTTTGTTCTTGATTTCTGAAATTCCAAAAACCATGTATTATATACTTAAATTTGAGCCATTTGCTAGGTCATACCGAGTCATGTTGTTTTTCCTCCCACTTTTTCTAACACGTGTCAGGGATGAGTTACCGTATTCGATTTTCAACCCTAAATAAGAGTATTCATCTATATTTTAAGGAGTACCCGATTTTCGTCTAAAACTCGTTTATCGCGTACCTCAACCTTCAAATGTGATCTGTTGCTTTTCAAAGGTGGATGCTTTATCTAACCCGGGGAACCATCCGTATGATTTACGACCATTTTTATTTTTGGACTATGAAATCCCGAAATTCGTGTATTATACACATAAATTGAGTCGTTTGGCATGTTTCTTTTTCTCCCAATTTTATACCACGTGTCTAAGGTAACTTCATGAATTACCGTATTCGATTACAGTCCTAAATAATAAGTATTTATCTATTTTTATGGAGTACCCGATTTTCGTGAGAGACTAGTTTACCGCCACGATCAAATGTTCTCTGTTGCTTCTCAAAATTTGTATGACTATTTTATCTGACCCGAGGAACCGTGTATTTTAAAATTAAATTTGAGCCGTTTAAGAGGTCGTACAGAGTCATTTCTCTTTTCCTCCCAATTTTTCTACCACATGTCAGTGGTGGCTTCATGAGTTACCGTATTCAATTTTCAACCCTACATGAGAAATATTCATTTATTTTTAAGGAGTACCTGATTTTCGTCCGAAACTCGTTTATCGCTTATCGGCACCTTCAAATGTCATCTGTTGTTTCTTAAAATTTATGTGGCCGTTATTTCTGAAAAGAGAAACCATCTGCATGATTAATGAACATTTTTATTCCGGGATCTAAAATCCCGAAAATCGTGTATTATACGTTTAAATTTGAACTGTTTTGGAGGTCATACGGGCTCATGTTTATTTTCCTACCAGTTTTTCTACCACGTGTCTGGGATCGCTTAACGAATTATCGCATTCGATTTAAGCCTTAAATAACAAGTATTCTCTATTTTTAAGGAGTACCAGATTTTCGTGAGGGACTAATTTAGCGGCACAATCAAATGTCCTATGTTACTTCTCAAAATTTGTGTGACTGTTTTATCTGACACGAGAAACCATTCGTATGATTTACGAATATTTCTGTTCTGTAAACCTAAAACGCCGAAAACCGTGTATTATACACTTAAATTTGAGCCGTTTGGGAGGTCGTATCGGATTATTTTTCCTCTCACTTTTATACCACGTGTCAGGGGTCGCTTTATGAGTTACCGGTAATCGACTCTTTAACCCTAATTAAGAAATAAGAAGTATATTTATCTAGTTTTAAGGAGCATCTGCTTTTTGTCTGATACTTGTTTATAACGTACCGGCACCCTAAAATGACTTATGTTGTTTCCCAAAATTTGTGTGACTGTTTTATCTGATCCGAGGAACTATCAGTATGATTTTTCGACATATTTTTCCGGGACCTGGAAATCCCGAAAACCGTGTATTATAAACTTAAATTTGACCTGTTTGAGAAGTCGTACCGGGTCATGTCTTTTTTCCTCCTAGTTTTTCTATCACGTGTTAGAGGTCATTTCATAAGTTACCGCATTCGATTTCAGCCCTAAATAACAAATATTCATTTATTTTTAAGGAGCAACCGATTTTCGTCAGGGTTTAGTTTATCGCAAAACGGCACACTCAAATGTTCTCTGTTACTTCTCAAAATTTATGTGGCTGCTTTAGATGTCCCGAGGAACCATCTGTATGGTTTAGAGACATTTTTGTTCCTGGACTTCGAAATCCCGAAAACCGTGTATAATACACTTAAATTTAAGCTGCTTGGGAGGCCGAATCATGTCATGTTTCTTTTTCTCCCAGTTTTGTAGCACGTGTCTAGGGTAAATTCATGAGTTACCTTATTTGATTTCAACTCTAAATAACAAGTATTTATTTATTTTTAAGGATTACTCGATTTTCATGAAAAACTAGTTTACGAGGACACTAAAATGTCATCTGTTGTTTCTCAAAATTTGTGTGACTATGTTGATCTGACCCGAGGAACCGTTTGTATGATTTACGGACTTTTTTGGTCCGGGAGCCTGAAATCCCGAAAACCGTGTATTATAAACTTAAATTTGAGCCGTCTGGGAGGCTGTACCGGACTACCGGGTCATGTCTCTTTTCATCTCAGTTTTTCTACCACGTGTCAGGGGTCTCTTCATGAGTTACTGTATTCGATTTTCAGCCCTAAATAAGATGTGTTTGTCTATTCTTAAGGAGTACTTGATTTTCGTCCACGACTATCGCTCAAATGTCATCCGTTGCTTCTCAAAATTTGTGTGACTGCTTTTTCTGACCCGAGAAACAATTCATATGATTTACAAACATTTTTGTTTCGGGACCCAAAAATGTCAAAAACCGTGTATTATACACTAATTTGAGCCTTTTAGGAGTTCGTATCGGGTCATGTTTCTTTTCCTCCCAATTTTTCTGCCACGTGTCAGGGGTCGTTTCATGAGTTAGCGTATTCGATTTTCAACCCTAAATAAGAAGTATTTATCTATTTTTAAGGCGTACCTGATTTTCGTCCGAGACTCGTTTATCGCATATCAGCACTCTCAAATGTCCTCGGTTGTTTCGCCAAATTCGTGTACCTGCTTTATCTCACCCGAGGAACCGTCCGTATGATTTATAGACTTTTTTGTTACGGGACCCTGAAATCTCGAGATTCGTGTATTATACACTTAAATTTGAGTCCTTTGGGAGGTTGTATCAGGTTATGTTTCTTTTCCTCCCAGTTTTTCTATCACGTGTCAGGGGTCGCTTCATAAATTACCGTATTCGATTTTCAACATTAATTAAGAATTATTGATTTATTTTTAAGGAGTACCTTATTTTCGTCTGAAACTCGTTTATCGCGTAGCAACACCCTCAAATGTCCTATGTTGCTTCTCAATACTTGTGTAGCTACTTTATCTTACGCGAGGAACGATCCGTACGATTTTTAGACATTTTTGTTCCGAGACCCTAAAATTTCAAAAAACGTGTATTGTAAGATGTCGAAATAATTATAAATATAGGTCTCATTTTACAAAGATATATTTTACACTAGCTTAGAACCCGTGCAAAGTTGCACGAGCATATATAAATAATATAAATAATTAATTATACAAACTTTATAATCAGAATAATATTGTATAAATAGATGGTATAATATTATCATGTACAAATAATTTTATATTATTACACGAGAAATGTTATACTTGAAAAATGAAAATCTACTTAAATGAATTGGTTAACATATTCTAAAATAGGAAAATTACTTCATTTTACAAAGAAAATAATAATCTACGGAGTATCATTTATAATCTACTACTTACCGAACACTTTAACTAATTTTGCTTATAAAAATATGTTGGTCAAACATTATAATAATATATGTCTTTTATTATCCATTTTTTAAATTTATTTATGATAAAAGTAATCCGCTATGGTTTTTTTTCCTAATTTGTGCCTATTGTTAAACTATTAAAGTAACTTAAAAAAATGAAAAAGTATACTCCCTCCTATTCTACATAACACTCCCCTTTCCTTTTTAGCACAAAAAATAAGAATTTGATTAAAATAAGTATAAAGTATTGTTCTGGGTTGAGGTGATTGGAGAGAGGGAATGTATTGTGAGTGTTGTTGTGGGGTGAGGTGAATAAAATAATGATAAAGTATTGTATTGACTATTGTGGGGTATTGTTGTGGGATGTGGTGATTAAAAAAAGTATAAAAATTTACCAAAAAAGGAAATAGGGAAGGTATTGTGAATAGACGAAAAAAAAAATAGGGAGGGTTATTGAGAATAGGAGGGAGTAGTATAGTATG